>JAHZMT010003615.1:0-21575 GCA_027743785.1 Sinhomidia bicolor
ACCTTGCATACGCCCATATTCTCCCGAAGATGGAGAGAAAATGAAGGAAACCATGAAACCACTCCAACAACAACGGTTCTTTGGTTCAACTAACTAGACACACGTTTTTGCCCAGGAAAACAGAGACGGTGATCAGGACTGAGACTGAGAGAGAGAGATACAAAGCTCCGAGCATTGCAGCAGTGGGAGAAAAACACTTAAGTGATTTGTTTGGGATTCGTTAGATGTGTGCACGAGCAAGTTTAGGAAAAACCAGGCTTTTCCTCTCTCATACAACTTTCTTGATTGATACATACTTCTTTACATGCCTAAAAATGAACATGGAAATAGAAAAAAAACGAAAGACAGTAGTAGTTTGTAGTATAGTAATATGCAAGCCCGTCTTTTGTCCAAAATAATTCCAACTGTTGTAGTACATAATACACCATTTTACCTTCTCTCGACTAAAATGCGTAAAAAAATAACAATACATGAGCCGGAGAAATGAAGGGTAGCAGAGAAAGAAAGTAAGCCAAACAAATATATATATAAATATATATATATATATGCATGCTATGCTTGCTGTCGCGTTACTGTTACGGTTACCAATATGGAGGAAAATAGACGAAATTCTAAGACTACTTGCATGTATTGACTGAGTGAGTAGTAAGTGGGGTGTACTGACGACGCTACTACTCTTATCTG
Organism: Sinhomidia bicolor; assembly: GCA_027743785.1. NCBI lineage: Eukaryota > Metazoa > Arthropoda > Collembola > Entomobryomorpha > Entomobryidae > Sinhomidia > Sinhomidia bicolor. Next base: position 685 of record JAHZMT010003615.1, read on the forward strand.
TCTGTATAGATTCTCCTTTTGTACGTAGGTATTTATTTTACTTTCGAAGAAGAGGAAAAAATAGTGGATAAATAATTGAGTAGTGAGTGGGGTGGTAAAAGAACTGCGCTATGGTGTCTGGGTGTTTCCGGCAGGAGTAGTATTGTAGTAGTAGTAGGTATATATAGGTATATAATGGCAGAGTGGAGAAGAAATGCAAAGTTGTGTAGTAGTAGAAGTAAGGAGTACACATGCATATTATGTAGAAGAGAAGAAGGGCGATAATGATGCAACTGGAACCGTTGTAACTGAAAGATCGGTGCAAGCAAGCCAGCAAACCGATGAAAACACATTGTGACGAAACGAGAGGAAAATGGCATGTTGAGTTTGTTGCAGGGAAGACCATTTTTGAAAGTAGAAATTTTGAATAACAAGTCAAACATGAGTGAAAACACATCACTTGTATGAGTAAACAAGGTTGAGCATTATTGCGACTAGTGCACAATATTTTCACGATCTTTGGTTACTGTGTCAAATTTGCACCAAAAACTGGTTCAGTATGACCGGCCAGAGTTTTATAGTTAAGGGACAGTCAGATAGTTATGCCTGGATCTTGTAATCATTAACTATGCCTAAGTATAAACTATAAAAATGCCTCCGTAACTAAAAGAATGTCGGAAAATTTTCAATTCTCTTTATGGTATAAAGCACAATATAGCATATATTGCGAGTATTTGAGTCAATGGGTTTTTGAAGTTTGAAGCTAAAAAAAATATAATGAAAACTGTCCAATGTAAATTTTTAAAAAAATATTCCGTAATTTTGTATTTCATTCCATACATACGTAGCAAGGAAGATACCGGCAATATTCCTTATATTTTTACCGGCAATATTCCTTATATTTTACCGGCAATATTTTAACCGGAAAGCCACGTTCCAATGAAATTGCTATCCACGAAAAGTCATTCATTCATGAAGCGAGAGTACGTTTTAATTCAATGTAAATAGACATGCAGAGATGCGAATCCTTGGATGGAGAGAGGAAAGTTGTAATAGGGTTATGCAGAGAGGATTACGCAACTACAAACCGAAACCACATTATAACGTTCTTTCACCACGAACAGCCGACAAGCCGCAGGGAAACCACAGTCTATCTTAAATGCTGACAGAGCATAAATATGTGCATATAAGCAAGGTGTCGATTTTCCCCCTCTTTTCATATTAAAATCGGATTTTCATCTTTCTGTAGTCATTTTTGATGTTTGTTGGAGTGTAACTTTACTTTTTATCAAATGTTTGCACAAATATAGCATTATAACAAGGTTGCTTCATATAGATAGATTCATGCTATGTATATAATTTAGCCTGAAGCCCAACATTCTGTAGAAATTTCTTTAAATAAACTTTTCTTGGTACTTCGGATTATTATGAGTTGAGTACTCGACACATCAAAAAAACAAATTGAGTTATTGCATAAAAGGTATGAATAAACTAGCGAGTTATTATACTGAATAGTATCTCATTTTTAGAACTTTTTCAAAGGGATCATTTATAAGTCTGCTTACGAGGGATTTACATGTTTCTAGTGAGTTATATCACTATATTAATTTTATTTTTCATTCAATTTTCATATTATTTCTATATATGTATATATATAATCCGTCTTGGTTTTGTTATGGTCGTACTTTTTTTTATAAGCACCAGAAAAACTATCACTAAATCAAATCTCGAATGACTTCCAACAAGCTACAAATGTATATGTATATTGTATATACATATCTATATCTACATATACAACCATTTCAGCAAACTTTCTAACAAAAAAAAACAAAAATAATCAGGCCACCAAAATGACTTTGGTTTAATAGTAAGTGATGGTAGTGTGAAAGTGATAATTGGTCTATAATTCCTTCTTTTTTTCTACCTCCCAAACTCTGACTTTTTTTTTCATTCCTTCTCATGTTATCCCATTTATTTCTAATAGTCTGCTAATTTACCGCACATATCTTCTCGGTCTATCTACCATGTACTTATCATGATCATGATGATGATTTAATCCCACAGAGAGCAGTAGCATTAGAAACCGAGCAGTCGGAGGCATTGAACGGTGGATCTCAAGAGAGTACTACTACTACAACTACTACAACGACGACGACGACTACCACAACTACAACAAATGCTGGTGCTGGAGCTCGTATTAGTGGCAGCGGTTGTGGTGGTTCCGGTGATAATAATAAAGTTGGTTCTAATGAGTCTCCGAGTAAGGAGTCTAGTGGAAAGTCATCCGCATCCACTAAATTACCCAAGAGCAAAAAGAAGGTAAGACTATAATCACTTAATTACAGGATAAGCATAGCATGATGATGATGATGACGATGATGATGATGCTGGTGCTCTGCTGGCTGATCATGAGTCAATTGAATGAATGAATACACGCTGCTAGTAGAACGTCCTCTGTGTAGCTTTATTGTCTTGTGTGAACTATATACATTTTTCTCATTCGATAAGTATTATTTCATATAAATTACTTTTTCCTCCACTCTTGAACTACAAGTGATAATTGTCCTCTTTTCTCTCGGTAATCACAGGTTAATTTTTTGTGCCCTTGCTTCTTTCGCGTAGCAGCAGCAGCAGCATAATAAATAGCATGTGAAGGAAAGAGAGATGGGAAGTGATTACAACTGAACGTAGAAGAAAATACAGAATTTCCTTTTCTTTTTTTAGATAACAGAAATAAAATACAATAGAGGTATAGAGAACGCAAAGGGCACAATAGGCGTTTTTTTCATTCTTGTTTTTCTTTCACAAAAAGATTTTTTTTTTGAGAAAAGCATTTTATGCAGTAAATGAAGTGAATCGTTCCTGTTCCTTTTTTCTCTCTTTCAAGCACGATTTAGTCTAAAAACCGTTATAATATATCATTTCTTGTTGGTTCATCTTGTTTCGAATGAATGCACTCCCTTACAACAACAACAACAAAACTAACCCCATGGGTAAATATGCAATCACTAGATTCTTTGATAGAGAAAATTTATAATGTTGATAGGTACACACATAGCAAAAATATTTTTAAGCGTGAAAATGGAGTGAGGAAAAGTTGGTAGTGTGAGTTTTTGTTTCTTTCTGCTAAAAGAAAGAGGAGCAATGAACTATAGCGCTAATGCTGCCTTTCTCTTCTTCTTCTCTCTCTCTGTGTATCGTTTGTAGAAACTCTCGACAACGAACCAAGAGAACAACTCGAGTGTCATGCAGCCTGATCTCAGTAGGTGTAGTGCTCAGTCAGAAGATTATGAAAGCGGGAACGGTTCGCCGACGACTACTCCTTCTTCTGGAGGAGGAACAACAATAACTGTGCCAGTGTTGGGGGAAGCAACTGGAGTGCAAGCACAAACACAACAGCAACAATCTCTCAATCCCAGCCATGCACATTCTTTCTCTTCACAATTCCAACAACAACAGCAGCAACAGCAGCAGCAGAATTTCTGTACACCGACAACGCCGCCAGTGGTAGCATCAGTGACGATAGACGCGGTGGCTGTAACCGCATTGAAACCGCATTCTCAACAGCAACAGAATCAACAAACAATTCCAAAGAAAGTTCGCGTTGCGAGCAAGGAAAATGACGGACGTAAAAATGTAAGTTTCTCAGTTGCAGTTACTATTTTTATACAACGTACTAATAGTCCGATGAAAATATACCATGCATTGCAATGACCTATGTATAAAAATATGCATAAAGTTGAATCTTTTAGCAAATTCACTGTTCAGGGAACAGAGTCGCGTTTGAATATTTAAAAAAGCATCTAACTACATACTATACATACATATTATTCAACTATTTAGAATTCCAGTATAATAAAAAGAGCAATAAAACACTTAGCCATAGCCCATAGTCACTTTCCGCTGAATATGTCTTTTTGAGAGCATTGTGCAATCAGCAAAACTACCACACAATTGATTGATTACCTGCATACCGAGTACAATTTACATGGTATTAATGCCCATATATCTACTACAACGACAACAATGCACGCCAGCATGTACGCATTCCACTTACTGTTTTATGTGTTCAACGTACCATTTTCAACTAGAGACTATGCTTAAATGTAGGTCTGTATGTATGCATGTACATATTTTACATCTGTGCATAAATGTTTTCCAGTCTTAGCACAGAAAGCAGTATGAAGCAGCAGCAGCACCAGCCAAAGTGGTTTTACTTTCACCTGAAAGCAAAGTAATCTCTTGTCCGTCGTTTGCTCATCGTCGGCGCATTCTTCATTCTTCATTATTGATTACTTCGATGGTACTTAGGTACTCAGCTTTTTTGCATTACACTCGGTTTTTACTTTTAAAATGCTGATGAAAGTGTGTTTCCTCTTGACAAAGGCAAAAATATATATTTGTAAACCCTTGTGAATATATCTATTTGGGAAATGTTATTATTATTAGTTTGAGCAAATATGCATGTATTTGCATATATGTATGTACGTCTTTACTAGCAAGTTTACCCCTTCTAAAACTACCGCAGCGCTGATGGTGGCCAATACTTGGGGTCTGCATGTCCACTTTCATGTATGCTTACTCTTTGGTCTTGCTTTTAATTCAACTGTTTTGATGTCTGATTACACTACTCTTTTGTCTGCTAATTATCCCATAGTATAGTTGACAATCCCAAACAGATGCGCAGTTACAAACTCTCCTGTCTAAAAATATAATCCCAAGAAAACACATTTCTCTTCCTTCCAAATAAATATGCATACTACAAGCGGAAGCACACAGAGGCAGAATATAAAACAATCCAAAAGGTTGGAGTCGCATAGTCTGTTGTTGTTATTGTTATTATTCAAGATGATGAATTTGCAGCTAGTTAAAGGTGTTGGTGTTTATGTTATCCTTCTTTTTATTGCTGCCGAGACATGTAGTAGCATAACTACAAACTACTACAACCACCACCAACCACCACTACATCATTTTTAAGCTCACGTCTCAAGAACAAGATGTTAAAAAGAGGTGATGACGACCATCATCATTAATAATACCATCAACAAAATGCGTTCATATATAATGCCATCATATATGTATCTGTGCTTTTCTTTGCGGTGTGTTGTGTGGCGTCAAATGAATGGCATGTGCTCGCCATTAACAAACAATTCTAAATAATGATGCTGATGAAGCAGTAGTAGTGGTAGTAGTGGTGCGGTGGTAGCACCAGTGGTCTGGCTGGCTCTAGTCTGGTGGCTGGATGAAGATGATGATGTGCTTGCTTGTTTTGTTTGTAATTTTTCCGTCTGACCTGGCCCTTCTTCTTCTTCTTGTTCAAGACAAAAACCATAAGGTTTTTTTTTTTTAAAAAAAAGAAGAATCTTATTAAAAACAAAGCATTTTTATTACAATGGCGATGACGGCAAAGCATAAAAAACATATATATTATTGAAACATGACTTTAAAAAGTTTAAGCGTTAAATGATAATATTCTTTAAGTATATTGGACATGCATATGTAAAGCATTGTAATAGTTTAGAGCATGCATGTATGTATGTTCTGTAAACGTATCCACAGTTCATTTGCACACTTGATGAAAATGTATGCCAAGTTGTTTCTTTCTGTTCATGTGAGCTCGCAGCAGCAGCAGCAGTTTACTTATCGTAACGTAACATAAATAAATACATTCAGTACAGGAGGATCACAGGCTTCTTGAGAAAAAAAGTGATGCTTATTCTTCTTCTTCTTTGAACATTTTTGTTGTAATAGTGTACCTTTTTTTCTGAAAAAGCTGAAACAGTTTTATGTCGACAGTCGACATTCATCAATAAAGACACAGTAGAAGAGAACACACACGCCTGTTTAAAAGGCCAGGCCAGACCTAAAATAAATCAAACTGTTTTTGTTTGAACAACCAAGAAAATGCCGATATCTTCATCCTCAGTTTATATGGCTACTACTAATGGGATGTGGCTTTTGGCTTTTGTGTCAGAGGATTATCGTCATTAGTATTGTATCAGGACGAGGAGAAGAATGAGCTTTAAATGTTATTATTATTATTACAGTAATTACTCACTGTGCACACACAGCACAAATTATCTACAGACACTACTACTACTACTACACATTTTTCACAGAATTTTAAGCCATGTGATAATTTGATGATTAGATCATCAAAAGTGTGCGAGAAGCAGGAACAAAGAAAAACAAAAGAATCTGTGAGATGAGCTTATTTAAACAGAGAAAAAAAACGACATGAATGGAAAAGATTAGCAGGAGCAGCAGCAGCAGCAAAGGGAGCAGCATCAGTTGTTAAAAAAAGACAGAGACATGAATGTTTTATAAAATGTATAATCCGAAATATAAAACAACTTTTGTTTGGATTTACACCTCTTTTTATTATTGTTCTGAAGAAACGCTTATATTCTTTTCAAACAAAAGCAGAGTTTTACTCACTGACGAGAAATAGATACAACAGCGCTCTTCACTGTCTTATCATCCCCATCATTATGGTCTGCCCTTTCTACTAATATTAAAGCTCATTTATCGTCAGTCATTTAAAAAGTTTTGTTCCAACTACTGCCACCAGTTTTTCAAAGCTTGCTGGCTTCCTTCTGCCTATGCTGCTGCTGATGATGATGATGATGAAACCAGAATTTATTGGTTTCCTCTTTAGGGCCTCTCACTGAAAAAATATACTCTTGGATAAGCAAACATTGTACGCCTCCTCAACACCCTTTTTCGCACTTGTCTGAAACAAAAAAAGGAAGTTTACTTAAGCTCATTATTATTACCCCAACAAACTGCTTCGAATAATTTTCTATTGGAGGTGTTAGCGTAGCAGTTAATTGGAGGCTTTTTTTTGGGGCTAGATTAATTTGTACAATTAGCAGGAGATACAAACAGCATGAAGATAAATTAAGCATGCCATTATGACTCTAATTTGAGATTCATTGCATCGCCCCATTTAACCTGATTTGTACTGATTAAAATAAACAACGACAGCACAACGCATGCTCTGCATAACTTGCAACTAGATAAAATAAATTTTTGTCTTGATGCTGACAAGTAATTACCTACGCGTGTATGTATGGGATGTGTAGTTTTCGTGTACATGCTGCTGCCTATCTACTTTTTCATTATTTATTTATTTATCTTTTTTCCTATATATAAAAATATATACAAATTTTTCACAAGTTGAGTAACATGTATAAATTACCTATATGCACACATTCTCAAAAAATTGCAAGCTTAAAACTTGTGTCCATGAATAAGAGAGACAAATTATACTATTAATCTTTCCTCTACTTTTCCTTTCAACTGATTCAACTCAACTTGGCCATTATCATTTACACACGTTGTTGTTGTTGTTGTTTGAATAAGCAATAAGCAACATAACATCGTGTCTTTCTAGCCATAAAATTATCGACTCGACGATACTTTTTTCTTTCTTGGCAATGGCCCTTTTCCTGCACACACAATACACGGCCAAGAAAACCACCATCAACGCTAGTAGTACAGCAAACTAAAATAATATAATATGAGGATATGGGTATCCATTACAAAAGTTTTCCTTGTACAAGCAACTCATTCAGCCTTGTACAAAATAAAAAAACCATGAATAACATGCATATTATTATTATTATTATTATACTGCCATTATTACTACCTTGTATATATACACATACGAATATATTATAACTATTGTCATTTAATGCATATGGCGACTCCCATCATCATCACCATCATCGTCCCTTTTTACCCAACTTTTAAAAGCAGATCAAGAAAAAAAAGGTTTTTTTACTGAGGAAGAATAAACGAACAAAAAAAGAAGAAGGAAAAAAATGAGCCATGTTGTTCGACGCTGCTGCCGTTGTTCTTCCTATTATTTATATGATGATCATGATCACATATCACATCAGATGGCTGTGTGAAAGCGGCTATAAGAAAAATCACATCTTTTTTTCCTTGTACATTCTGCAGCTACTACACAACTAGCAAAAAAAATTATTTTTTTGGTTGTTTGCTTACTTGACACTATCATCATCACCACATATACTACTACAACAACAACATCAGTGTGACTTGCTTCATACTTTGCATTTTTTTTCTTCTTCTTCTTTATTTCAGCATCACGCCATATACCAAACCACCACCGCGCAAGAGTACACTGGGAAAAAGCACTCTTTTTCTCTCCATGCTGGTTTTTTTAACTCTCTGCTAGATAGATAAAAAAGACCTACTCAGTTGTTACCATGTAAAAAAAATAAAAATATATTATATATGTACTCCTAACACACATGTATCTATCTACCTACGCATATGGGTGGAATACTTGTGCATAACAATGTAGACATGTATGTACATACATACAACAATATATAGAGCTCTCTTTAATTCCAACTAGTAGAAGAAAGTAAACTATACATACAATGTACATGCTAAAGTGTTGGCGGCGGCGGTAGTGATAGTGGTTTGGTTGGCAAGGATGTTATGGTGACTCTTCTTCTTCTTCTTCTCTTCTCTGCTTCTCACTCACTTTCAAGTATGTATCAAGAAACACTAAGTATAAAGGAGTGTGTAGCAGTAGTAGCACTAGTACTAGCAGTAATAGAGGTAACAGTCTTGTAGTCAACTTGAAAAAAAAGAAGAAGAAAAAGAAGAAGGATGTTGTTGTTCGTGGTGGAAATGTGGATTGTACCGCAGTCACTAGAACATTGCATTTTTTTTCTCTCTCTCTCTCTCTCTCTTTTCTTTTCGCTTTCTTGTAAGAGAGAAAGCGATGGAAAAAAGTTGTTCCTTTCTTTCTATTGGAAAGACGAGCTTTTTTGATGTTATGTAGTGCCGCTACACTATACTGCTGCTACTCTTTCTGCTACTACTACTACTACTGCTTTTTCTCTCTCTCTCTTTCGTTTTTTTTCTTGGTTTTATGACCTGGCCAAATGGTCTGTATAAAAGTAGAACATTCGCAAAATATTGCTTTCTGGAGACGCGCTGGGAACATAAACTGATTTGCACTCTGCCCTAAGGAAAGGGGAAAAAATATGTATGGAGAGAGAGAGAGAAAAAAAAAGAGAAAGAGGAGGAGAGAAAAAAAGTGATACGATTCTGCGAGTAGTACTAGTAGTATTTTTTTCTTCTTCTTCTCTTTCTACTTATTCGTCTCTTGTTCAATCCGCTTCTGCATTTTTTACGACTTTACATGTTTCTCTCTCTATAATATATTTTTTTTCTGTCTATTTTATAGACTTTTTTTTCTTCTCTGGTTAACTTTTTTTTATTTTGTGGGTGGTAGTTCTCGATGTGCCAACGAAATGCATTGTTTTTTATACTTTTTTTTGTTTTGTTACAAAATAACCGAAAAAAAGACCAAAGGGAAACTTGACGATAAACACTGGGTGAAGCACATACACACACAAAATATGTACAATAGCCTATTATCTTACCAACTCTACTACTATGTACTACTACTACTACTATTGTTACAACTTTTTTATATAAACTTTGTGTGTGCAATACAACAAACAACGAGAATCACATATCCAAGTTGAAAAAAAAGTCAAAAGTCGTAACGAGAGAGAGAGAGAGAGAAGTAGAAAAAAAAGTTTTTTTTTATGCATTTTCTTTATGTACATGTTAAACTACAAAAAAGACATACACACAGATTGAAAAAGATTTTATGTACATTACAAGTTGTACGCTGGCATTGTTTACATTTTGTTTTTTACGGTACAACAGCAGAAACATCGTAAAAATGTGTGTCTTTCAAGTGCTCCGACAATAATATACTAATAATAACAACAAGGGAAAACACACACACACACACACAAAAAGATAGAGAAAGGGAGAGAGAGAGAGAGAAAAATAAACTCAAAAGGGAAAAAAGAAGAACAAGTCAAGTAACCTAATCGAATATTATCGCATTACCCAGAGAGCGAGAATAGGGGAAAAAAGAAACTACTTCTTCTTCTTCTCCTCCTTCTTATGCTGCTCGTGTATACACTCTTATTATTTTGCTTAGGTAGACTCACTGGACAGTTATAAGAAGATAAAATGTAATAATAATAATAATACAAACATGTATGTATGTACATATGTATGTACGTAGGTACATAGTTTTTTGTGTCATGCCATGTCGAGTCAAGCCAAAAAACAACCTGAATATTAGACTATATATATCTATATATATCTATGTATATATAGGTATTCTTTATTATGTAGAGGTAGGCAGACATATAATATACATAATATGTATGCTCATAAGTACATTTATTTGTAGCAACCATGAAACACAATATTCGTAATAACAAAACAAACAAAATATACAAACGATATAAAAAAAGGAGACAGAAAGAGGGGGGGAGAGAGAGAGAGGGAGAAAAAAAAATCACATCCTTTTGGTAATATAATTTTTATTTTTACTACAATCCAATTTGTTTGGCTTTTTGTGTGTACATCAACAAGGTTTATGTATTGTTACAGAAAAAAAATCGGATTCATGGTTCATTCATGGAATAATGGAATAGAGTAAACAGAAAAAAAAAGATGAAAAACTATAATAATAAAATGTTGTTTTACTACGATATAGGTAAATGCACGAGTATAAAAATCATAACAATAATAATAATAATGGTTGAAACAAGAGAGATGGAATAAAATGGAATAAAAAGTGAAAGGAAATCACTTAAAAGCGATATAAATAAAAAAAGGTTTTTTTTATTTACACACATAATTCGTGTGAGCGAATTTACAGCTTATTTATATTGTCGAGTGTGCTGCTGATGATGATAATGATGTTGATGTTATTTAGGTTTGCAAACAGTTTACTACCACGTCGTTATAGTTTTTTTTGCTGGGAAATGCTTGTTGACATTAGAAATGATTTTTAAATGCTTCATAAGAATACTAAAGTGTGGAGCATTAAACCGATGAATATTTATTGTGGTTAATAACAAAGTAAACAAGTGACTGTTGACAAAGTGAGCAGAAAATAATATATTATGTATATTTTGAAAAATGAATGAGAAAAGTAGTCAAGCTGCCGATGTCAGCATTTTATATGCATTAATTATTATTATTGCACTCATTCATTCATTTGACTCCATGTGCACACTCGATCCCTCACTATCTACATACATCCACCCACACGTAGTCACTGCAGAAGCTCAGTGATAACGAAGATAACCTTTAATGCAGCAAACTGTGCAGACAGCAAAATCAGCAATAAAGTTGCAATAACAAATACAATGATTGAATGCACCACACTTTTGCTGCTACTGCTACATGATTTCCTTTAAAATTTTAAACTGAAAATTAGCATATTGTGTAGCCTAGTCATAAGCCTAGTTTTCTTATGCTACACATGCATTTATTTATTTAAAATTTAAATACCCATGCTAAACATTGAATAACTTTTTTAAATAAACGTTTTCTCACCAACGGTTCTATGGTGTAATGGTTAGCACTCTGGACTTTGAATCCAGCGATCTGAGTTCAAATCTCGGTAGAACCTACACAACATTTTTTTACAGAAGCAGCAAGGCAGTGTGAAGGATATTTTTAAAAACCGACATATCATTTTTTGCTTGTTCCCACATTACCACATAATAATGTTTATTTCCGTTGTTCTTTGAAAAAGGAAGAATTCACTTGCGTTCGCTCACTTCTTAGAACCAAAATCCATGTTATTTTTAGCCATTTCCTACGCAATTAGACAACTCAAGCGTGAAAACCCAATGATATAATTGGCTGTATTTACACTCGCTGTTAAATTGGCAGGAATGATGAGAGTAGGTTGCTCAGCATGCCGTTGGTAGATCCAGTTAGCCCGTACTGACACCGTGTTAATTTCTCAAATAAACTGGCAGTCATTGTCATCACGCCGATAGAGATAGAGTTTGAGCACACGCGTTCACGATACGCAGAGGGCAACTTGCCTTGTTAATTGAATAATTACATTATTTATTACACAGAGTGCTCACTCCACCGAGAGGAGCAAAGAGAAAAAGAGATTTGCCTCGCTACTCCTACTACATAATGCAATAACAGCACAGCACATCTTCCTGGAGGGAAGATTGCCAGAGAGAGAGAGAGCTTGTTAGTTGGTTAGTATATATGATGATGGATAAGCATGATGAAATTGTTTGGTCTCAGAAAATGTCGTGAATACTTACTATATGTCGAATATTTATGTACGTACGCGTTAGTTGTGAGTGAATTTCTAGGATTTTCTTTTTTTCTTACTGCTCACGTATATGTATTCCCAGCATCACTTGCTCTTGCTACCCAACAAACATCTTATCTATTTATCGTTGTATTCATTTTAGAAAACTTCATTACAGCAAGGGGAAAGTTAGGGGGAAAGTACGTATTTGTGTAAGATAAAGTAGTAAACAGTCGTTCTTTACAGCAGCACAGCTCTTCTGTCCTTGTGTGTACACATTGTACCAAAAAGCATTCTCACCGTGGATACTGTGTAAATTTGTGTGTGAGTGTGCATGAGTTGCAATATATATTATGCTGCCTGTGTGACTGGCTACATGATAATCTGCGTGAAAAAACATTTTTCCACTCTCCCTACAAGATTTATTTCCAGGTAGTAAGTAGTTGTTACCGTTGTAAGCATATCAAGGACATTATTTTTCCATCACCACCACCACCACTTAATTCAGTCTTGTGGCAAATGACATGCTTCTCGCTCTCCTCTTCTTCTTCTTCTTCTTGTTGATTATCAGTATTAAAGCTGAAATAGCTGGAGGTACTCAAGAAGAAATTGGAGAAAGAGAAAAAAGTTACAAGTGAAAGTATGAGAGAGCACAAAACTGTGTGTGTGAGTGAGAAAGAGAGAGAGGGAGAGAAGAAGAAAATCTCTACACACTCAACTGACATTCTCCTTTTTATCTTTTGCTTCTTCTTCTTCTTCTCATCTCTGCAAGTACCACCACTTCTCTTCTTCCTTAACAAGTGCCATCAAGTGTCAACTGTCGAGCCTTCATTCTCTTGTGCTTCTTCTCCTATGTGATGTTACTGCTGCTTGTGCTGCTCCTCTGAAACCGTTCAACAGAACCGAACATCATCATCATCATCATCATGACGACTATAAGTTTTAGAGAAAGAAGCACAGCAGAGGTATAGCAAGCACGACGAAAACAGATAAAAATGTTAACCGCCAAGCAATAAGCAACTAGCAAAATATGTTTACTTCCAATATAGTGCCGCAAATTATCCGGCAGTATGTAGACAGACAAGACATTCCATAATGTGTAATAGTACGACATGTTATTGTACAACCCTTTTTATTACATCCTCCTCCAGGAAAAGAGACAAGGGAAAAAGCACAAGAGCTCTTCATCTCCTTTCCCTTCTATCTTTCTCAAGACGACAAGGAAGAAGAAGAAGAGAAAAAAAATCCTCATCTCCGTATTCTTGCTCTTCTGTTTATTCTTCTTCTTATCCTCTTGATGCTGCTGCTACTGATAAACTTTCCTTTTTCTCGTGACAACGACCCACCATAAATACTATCCAACGGCAGCAGCAGCAGCAGAGCAGCAGGAGAATAAGGTTGAAATGAAAGGAGAAAAAGAGAAAAGGGAGATGCAAAGAGCGGAAATTATTTCTACCTCGATGAGCTTCTTCTCCTTGTTCTTCCTCCTCTTCTTCTTCTCCTCGTCGAATAAAGAGAGTGGTGGATTATCAGATTATGGTAAAACCGTAACGCGCCTTGTGAGATTTGTCCTTTGATGATGCTCGCCAAGATGATGATGATGATGATGATTGGATTTCTACTATGCATGTTTCATGCTCGTATGCCATGTCCTTTCCCCTGACTCTAGAATTCGCTCGAGTGAGTCGCTCTCTTTTTTTTAACATCACATCAGGTTGTTCTCGAATGTCGTGCTATTCAGGTCCTTTCTCTCTCGGCACAAAAAGCTAATAATACAGATAATCGCAATTTGACTGTGTAAACCTCTCTCTCTCTGTGTTGTAGCTGTATGTAATAATGACATTGACAAGAAAAGGAAATAACTTTGTGGGAAGCCTGAGGGAATAGATATCTACTTTGTATTTTCTCCATATGCCTTTGCAATCATCATGGCTTATTATGTACTTAGCTGTTTCCTCTAAAATTTCACTTTCAACCTCCATTTCCGAGCGCGCCGTCTTTTCTCTTTTCAGTTGTTGCTTTTTGTCATTTAAATTAATCAAGTAGTGAGTCCAATTACAGACTCCACTCACCTAAAATATATAATGGTTTCTTTGTAGCAGGCGTAGTTGGTAATCAATAATGAATTTGAGAACTCCACTTAAGCACAAGCTGTGTGTGCGGAGTGATTTAGTAGTATATTGCCCCATCATATACTCGTGACTAAAATCTGGTGATTTATCTCTGGTTTTCTGTGAACTAGCAGAATTGAAAAAAATATATATCATTTTTATGAGAAATAACGATTTTGAGGAAATTATTTTGGTTAAAATTAAGTTTTATTGACGTTTCAGATTCCAATTAAATTATGTCCATTTTATACAAGAGAGAATTATGTTAATAAAATTCAATACTTTTTTTAAATGAAAAATTGAAAGTTTCCAACTGTTGGTTATGATAATTGTCTGTAGTACGTACTTTTAAGATGGCAAATTATATAGGCAAAAGTACGACCTTCACGATTTTTGCTTTTTTGTGAAAGTGTTTCCGTCTCCTTCAGTATGTCGACCTTGTCGATGATGCTGCTGCTGCTTAAACTGACAGAAGGACTCGGTTACGAATAAAATGAACCCAACATTGCCAACACATAAGAAAGTAGCACAGCCACGTGATTTTGAAATATTTTTGTTAAATCGTCACAATTTCAAGCACTTTCGGACGATCTATTCAAAATTACACAGGAGCGTCATTATTAGTTGACTAGTAACTGCCGAAAACCACATTTGAACATTCGAAGCCGTTTTCGAGTTATGACACGAACGGCCGGACGGACGGACAACGTGAATTAAAAAAAGTGGCTTTGACATTTAATAATATTGTGAAATATTTTTGCACCATTAAAACTTTACAACATTGCGTAAATCAAAGTTTTCCGTGCAAAAAATTGCGACAGTAAATCTCTCTTGCTGTTTTTCTACTATACCAAGTGACCACATTCTACTATTTTAGGGTAGCAGCGCAGCGGTAGAAAACGAACTTTAAAAAAAATAAATACGTATTTATGTTTGTAGTACGTACTTTCTACAACAGAGAGAGAGAGAGAGACAGAGCTCTAGACATTTATATCTATTCTCATTCACTCTCAGTATTTAGAAAGATCAGCAAACAAAATAAAATTGTAAAATAAGATGGTGATGTGAACAATAACAACAACAACGGCTACTACTCCTTCCACTAGTACTATTGTTGTAGCATGCGACGATGTTGTGTCTAGATAGCTAGTAGGGCTGGAGTGATGGTAGTAAAAGTGAGTAGTGAGCACTATACTAAACATCATCATAGTCATAATGATGATGATGATCATCATGATCATAACATAAGTAAAGGGATTGAGTAAGCAATCTTCATCACATCACAATGATAGTTTAAAGAGTCGTCGAATGGTTGTAATGACATGAAAATGACCGGAGCCAAAGTAATTCCAGTCATGTTTGTAATGATCCCTCTCTCTTGTCCTCGTTTATATATAAAAATGCGTATGTACTACTTTATATATTACGTACAACTTCGAACTGCACTAACATTTCCATCCTTCTCATCATCATCGTCATCATCACCTCCACTATAACTTTTAGCAAGGAAGAAGAAAAAAAATTATCGCACAGCCCTTTATTTTACTTTTATCGTCTCTTTATGAGCCGATTCCCATTCTGAGACGTGATTCGGTAGAATTACCTTTTCCGGTTGAGGAAGAAGTAGAAAAAAGTATATACATAGCAGGGAGGAGACAAGCAAAGGAAAGACAGACAGGACGAGAGAAAGAGAGAGAGAGAGAGAGAGAGAGAGAGAGAGATGTGCTATACCACTAAATATTATATAACGTTCTTTTCCAAGTTTCACAATAGCAGTAGTAGTCCCAGAGAGAAGTGCATGATGTTCTTCTTTTGTGTTGATAAATACGTATATTTGATATAAAGATTGTTTCCTGTTTTTCACTTGCACACTTGGTCGCACACATACACCCACAGAAAGAGAGGAAGAGAGAGAGAGCGAGAAGGGAGGAAGGGAGCCAGAGACAATCCACAACACTCACATCGCATCACACTCTTTTCAATGGTTGTCTAAGTGCTCTAGAAGGAGCGATATTATTATTATTACTACTATTGTTATTATGATTATAACCATACAACAACCAACATCATCGTCAAAATCGTCGTCATTGTTTGTTGCTCTGTCACTATTACCTCCACACCGTTGCTGCCGTTGCTACTGCCACCATGCATCCTTTTTTTTATCCTTCTATCTATATACATCTCCTCCTTCCTCTCTCTCTCTCTCTTCAGCATCATTTTCTTTCTTTCTCTCTCTCTCTCTCTTCATATATATGTATACATCTATATGGGAAACTGCAACTTTTATTCTGCAAAGCTTCCCTCTTCACAGCATCATCATCACGACACGGATTTTTTTTCTACCATTTTTTTTTGCTTTTGTGTTTATGGCATCATTTCATACTTTCCCTTGGTTCTATTCTCCTGATATTCCGTATAATAAAAAGCGTACACGCTATCACGCTTGTAATAGAAGCAGCAGCAGTGGTAGTATTTTTTTATTGTTGTGTATGCCATATCATCATCATATCACATTTATACCAAAAGAGAGAGAGAGAGAGAGAGAGAGAAGAAAAAACGTGACGCAATGTCCTTCGATTGATAGAGTCATCTGGAGTCTAATGTTCGCATTATGGTACTTGATGACAATCATTACATATCCTCCATGGCTGCAGTAACCATTGTCGTAAAGCCTGTTTGTTCCTTGTTATTTTTCACCAGACCAGCAGTACAGAGCAGCAGCATTGTACCAGAAGAGAGCAGTAGACGAGTAATGCTCATAATGATGATGATGATGATGATGATGACGATGGTGGTGGTGATACGGTGATGATGATGATGGTGGCACACAAAAAAATGGCAACCAACAAGACGTTTGTGTCGTTGTCGACGTCGTAACACGTGATAACTCCTCCATCGTTGTGCTCTCAAGCATTGTGATGAGGAGACTCATTTATTGTTTTTGTTTTCTTGGCGATTTTTTTTGCATGCGCCTATTTCCTTTCAGGTATCTCTCTCTCTCTCTCTCTCTCTCTTTCAAATAGTTCATTTCTCCTACCTATTTGTTAGAAAATTCCTTTCAAGACATTACCTTGAATGTCGCTACTTGGAAAAATGGTCCCTTATACATACGCGGCACAAAAAAAAACTTTCATTCTTTACTGAATTTTTTATTTTTGTCTTTTTTTCTCAGAATCAAAAAAAAAGATGCCGATGATGTTATAAAGTCGTATATGAAATGAACACATACGTAAAAACCGCACAAGTTGAGTATCAGAGAGAGAGAGGGGGGAAGAGAGAGAAAAAAATATAGTAGTGATAATGGAAGTAGTTATTATTAATTTGATGACAACGCTTTCCGTTGGTGATGATATTGTGATGATGATCTGTGTAATAGATGCGATGAATGCACATTTACATAGAAACTCTTATTCCGTATTATCATTACTGTTATTATTACTATTATTTTTACTTTTATTTTTATGTCTGTCGGAATTTCGGATGGTGTTGTCTATGGAGCAGCGAGCGCAGCGGCAGGGTGATAATGTCGAGCACGTTGTGTGTTGACGATAATGACTATAACGATAATAATGATTTTAATGACAGGATCATAGGCTGTGTGTGTGTGTGTGTGTGTGTGTGTAGCCTTGCAAACTATATAATACGCAGTAGTAGTAGCAGCAGCAGAAGTAGTTCTAGTAGTCTGCAGTGAAATTCTTGTTCCTTTTTTCCCTCTCACAACAACCCGTCTCTGCCTCTTCCAAACACACACACACACTCCAGCTCCACCACTTTAACTTGTACTTGCCAACTTGTGTAAAATTGTACCCCAAAAAAACGGCACGAGAAATGGTCGTTTTCTTTCTTTTGTTCGCCTTCTCCCTTCATCCATCCACATCAAATTTTACAATATTACTATTGCTTAATTGTAATTATTTTTAGTATTACATTATTGTCATTATAATCATCAGCAGCACAAGCACCGTCTTCACTTGTATTATGTTTATATATTGTCAAATATAGCAATGTTTTAGTTTACGTGGAAACCGAAATAGGGGGTAACTATATGAGAATGGAGAAGAAAGAAAACTCATTCGTTCATTCATGTGTGCATGCGACTACTCCTTCCATTTCACCATTATCCACCATTACACCACGATCAGTGAATTGCATGCATTATGCAAATGACAATGGGAAGTAGTAAAAGTGCTGCTGCTACTGCTGCTGTTGTAGTCGACAGTGGTAGTGGTAGTAGGAGTAGCGCTTTATAGCAATAATCTCAGTCATTGAAAGTAATGTACCATATCATTTCGCATGCATAGAGTATGGTGTGGTGGTGGTGGTGGTTGGAAAAGTGTCATTAAAGTTATGTGCAAATGCAAAAAGAAAACGGTGAAAAAATTACTGGAATATACATAGTGACATGGTCTGCTAGAAATCTCCTTCTCTCGCCATGTGCTGCAAAAAAAACAAGCTAAATCATATAAAAGTGTATACACTCTAAACATGTCCCTTTTTTCTACCGAAATTAAACGTTACATTCGATTTTGAGATGGTGCGCTCCACAAAATTTAATATGGGTTTGCTAATACTCGTTTATAAAATGGGCGATAGTGATGATGATGATGATGATGATGAGTGATGATGATAGTAGTAATAATAATAACAACTTTAACTACAGACAGTTAAATAGAGAAGCAGTCCACAATGCAAATGTCAAACGATAGCCATGACCTGCTTGCCTGTATGATAGAATGTCGATTGAGCAAAAACGGTGACTATTATTCATTTTATTTCATCCATTATTATCACATCAATGCTGCTTCAACAACCACACAGAGGAAAAAAATATTACTCGCGCACAAGCACCCCATTTCCGAAATAGGTAAATAAAATGATATCATAGTATAGTAATAATAATAATAATAATAATATGCCATTTATACGTACTACTTGTGTTGTTATTGGAAAGAGAAACCGCAAACACGTAGTCGTCTCTATTTACCGTGTTCACTCTGCGTAATGACTTGCGGCAATTTTTTTGGCGGTGTTACTTCTGCTCTGCTGCTGCCGTTGATCTTGTTGCTGATATGGTTGCGAGTAAACATGGGTTTGCTGGTGTTGCGTTGGTTGTCGTAGCTTTTTTTTCTTCTTCTTCAGATGGTGATATTCTTAACACTGTTTTGTTGCTTGTGGTAACCACAGCAGCACAGCAGCAGAATATCAAAAGAAAAAAAATGAAAAAGGAAGCAAGGCGACGATAATACGAGCAAAAAAATTAGCTTCTTCCGCCGCTGCTACTGCAAGTGTGCTTTAAGAACAGACGTCGAGATAAGATGAACATGCATTTATTTTTAACACGCATATGTACAACTTTATAACAGAAACATCAATTTGTAGTTCATTATTACTGCTGGCAATAAAACAAGAACATAAAAAAGTGAGCATTTCTACTTGGCTTGATTTTTAGCGTAATAGATAATGTGTGTATTGATCGTCCATCTTGTATCTTGCCGGTGGGTGGAATTTTGATTGATTATTTATTACAAACACACTATTATTCCTTCCAACATGTAATATGTCATGGGGACACACTTTGCACAGGCATATTTTATACGATCATGTTGATGATATGCATAATTCATTATATTAACATATTGGTTTGGTGGTGTGCATTTCACGTGCATGCATGGTGCATATGCATGCATACCGGTAGATTTTATAGCTGCACTCATTCACCCACCATCAAAAAAAAACCACCACCACCAGGCCACATAGTCGAATAGATCTATTTGACTTTTTGATGCACATTTTTTTATAAATCTCCACCAAATAATAATAAAGAATGCACAAAAGACGCTAAGATTGACAGGTAAAATGTTTAGATTCGATTTTGAGGAGGCGGTTTCAGACATAAAAGGATCAAAGGCTTTCCATATTTGTCGATAATTGAGTAAAAGTAGGATGTTTTTTTGTGAGGTGTCATGTAAAAAAAACCAACGCATGCATGGCATGCATGCATGTGAAAAGCAACTCAAAGATTTGCTTTACTCATTTTGTTTTTTAAAGCTGTGATAAATAATAGGCTATCGTATTATGCTCATCATCAGATAACTTGTGAAGGGATAGAGAGAGAGAGAGAGAGTTGGAGCATAATATTATCTAAAAACAAAACCAAGACGATTATTAAATAGTTTGATCATTTTAATCATCACTACTGTTGTTGTTGTTGCTGTTGTGGTTGCGGTTGGTCTTTGCTCGCCTTCTTGTCTATATGCATTTTTTTTGTGGGAATGCACCAAAAGAGGTGAATCAAACATGCTGTTATTATCATCATCACCCAGGTATTTATCATGTGTGCGTGTTTGTGAGGAGTTGAGTTGTACGTACACAAGACACAACACCACCATCACCACCACCAGCTAGTCGGCATGTAGAAGACAGCCGTGAGCAAAATGATCATGTCCTTCCTTTTAAATGCCCCTTTTTTTATTCAATTTGCCAGTGTGAAGTAAATCAAGCATGTTTAAAAATGATGATGATGATGATGACGATAGAAATAGATGATGAATAAAAAAGCCTTTGTGATATTCTGCTGAACAAAAAGATAACTAGGTAGATGTTTCTTTTTAAATAAAAACCTTTTTCTTTTCTTTCAATGTTGTATATATTTA
>JAHZMT010003616.1:0-14280 GCA_027743785.1 Sinhomidia bicolor
TCACAAAAAATGTTTTATGCCCGTTGCTATTTAAAAAGCCTTCCTACAAAGTAAGTAAGTATAGCTTTGCCAACTTTTATTTAGAGTTGTGGCTCTCTCTCACTCTCTCACTCTCTCCCTTTTCCTGTACTTTTGTGCTTATTTTAATTTTTTTTATTTTTCACCAAAAATAACAAGTTATTGCTGTCTCTTTAAAAAATACATTCAACTATTAAGGTTAAAGATAACAGAGAGTCAAATATGAATGAACCACATATGCATAATCTTACAAGAGCAAATAATAAAATGGGTACAATTAAATCTTTAAAAAGAAATGCAAGTAGAGGTTGCTACAAACAGGATAAAGTTTGCAATTGACATTTTATAATCTACCATAACATCACTAAACGTAGGGTTCTTTTAATTCAAAAAAACCGTCAAACTGACAGCAGGAGAAAACAACCGGTTATATCAGCACCAACCTTCAATAATGATTAAACTGCTAGAGGGCAAGTCTGTGACAAAAGAGAATAATAATATGCCAACGCAGCCAAAAGCAACAAACACACATTCATTTTTTTTCTCTACGCGTTTCAACCGAGCAAAAAAACCAACTGGAACACAGCATGTATATATATGTATATATATGTATGTGTGTGTGCATACACGTGTGAAATAAAAGCAATTTTCCGATATCCATCTTCAATTTTTTTTGTTCAACTTTCAACGCTTTTTATTCTTTGTTTTATTCTTCTCCAGAACACACTGTCTGACTTTGCATTTTTTTTCTTTTCCAACAGTCACTATAATGCACCACACAGATACACAAAGTTCTCTGGTGACATTATGTTTGGACAATAATATATCCTTCCTTTTCTCCAATTGATAAGTAAAGTAATACATTCACAAAAGCACATAAATATAAGGAGGCCATCGAATCCGACTTTTTTCTACATTCGTATGTGCTTTTTTAAAAGATAAATATGTATTTCTATGGTATAGAATTTTTTTCAGATTTTTTATACTCTTCCTGATTTTTTTTCACACTTACTCCTCTAGTGAGAGAGGGACAGTGACTTTTTGAAATATAACCGTGTAATAATGTACATGGTTTAAAGGGTAGGGTGGTGGTGGTGGTGATGGTTGTGTAGTGTGAAATGGAACGCAGCCGCTTTCAATGTGGAAACTATGCTGTTGCCGTAAGGATTGAATAGCTACACAAAGAGCCTTTCGCAACTCCAGGAGGACAACGCGATGACAAAGACAACGCATATGTATTTTTAGCCCTTTTCAACTCGGAATAATATATTTATTCTTCTACAACATACACACACACACACATACACACTGCCGTCGCCGATCTTCTTGTGCATAATCCAAATGTGTTGTCCCCCATTTGGGCAAGGTGCTATCTGAGAGCATGGACATTGACGGAAGATTTATGGACTTGGAGCAGATAGGGTAGTGGCCGTCCCCTTTTTTCCAAGTAATATACACACACAAGCGACAGAAAAAAAAGAAAAGCGAACGACAGGATGAATAAAAAAAGAAGAAAAAGAAAATATATATTAAGCGTCGTCGTCGTACTCATCATCACAGAATCTATTGAAAAAGTGAGAGAGAAAATTGTGTAAGGTGAGTCAACACAGTAGTACACACAGTATAGTCCAAGTATATGTGTTTCAACTTATTGCCACTTTTCTACTATAATTTGCATTCATTGATGCAAAAAAAGACATTCATGATTTGAGCATGTTATTATGTATAATCCTTTAGAAAAAAATGTATTATCATCACAATTTGTGATTTCAAAGGTAATCATGAATGCGAATATTACAGTTACCTGAAGACAGGTGCAATGTATTAACCAGTTATGAGAAAAATTTTGGGTAATAAAATATTCATGTATGGAAACATTAAGTAGTAAAGAAAACTGCTACAGACATTTATATTGGCTGTTACAGCAATATCAACTTAACAAAGTAGTAAAATGAACCAAATTTTTTTTGCAGCTTTTTAAAAATAATAAAGCCAAATCCTTTAAAAAATCTATATGCACAATTTTCTAAAAAAAAAGCAATCTTCTCTGCGACTATAAAGTCAATAAGTATTAAAAACGGCTGTTGTAGGCAATTTGACCAAGGTGTAATATTAAAAAATAATGACAACTTTACATGTACCATTTGTTTTAAATTACTATAAAAAAAGAAAATGCAAAGCGAACAGAGAATGTTTGTAATTTTTATCGTTAAAAGTGAAGCAGCAGCAGAAAAAAGGAAAGAAAAAAAATTGTTCTGTTGATAGGGAAAGCAATACAAACGTTGAATATAAAAAATAATAATGATGACACTAGTATCATTACCACTAGCATTATCATACTTACGACGGCGTCGTCCCTTGTGTAAAAAAGTGACAATATGTATTAAATGATCACTATATAATCGCTATAAATTCATTTTCAGAAATTGCCATCCCATAAAACCCAAATGTATACGCGGGCGGCCGGTGGTGACGGCGGCATACAGTGAGTATTGGCCTTTTAGTTTTGTTGATAAAAAATTAGCATAGCACTTTTGTCTAGTATGTAGTAGTAGTAGTAGTAAAGCTCAGCATGTTTTAAATTGCTATTATATTTATTACACACATTACAATATGACCATAGGCCAGTTTCGATTGTGTAACAGCAGCAGCAGAAATGTCATTTTGTTTTTTACAAGCACTACAACCAACTGCACCTTGGTCATTTTCACCCTAATCCTTGTATACATACATGCATTTATGAAACACTATATTATATTAGGACATACATTTTTTTATATTGCTGCTTTCTTTCCCTAAATATTTACGAACATTTTCATATATTTTTTTTCTTCGCCTTTTTCTTCTTTCCCTGTCATCATCATGACTCATATCTCACTATACTAACTGTGCATATCATTACACTTTTGACTTTTTTTCCTTTTCATATTCTCCCTTTTCTTCTCTTTACGTCCTTCACTGTTGTTTGCGCATACATACCCCCTTCAACAACGTACCTAAGAATAAAAATGTGATCAGAAAGGCGTGTGTATTCAGCATCGTCCGAACTATATATATATATATATATATATATATATATTTGTTATATATATTTTTTTAGTATGTATGATCTACTAAACGTATTTTTTTCGACAGAAAAGAAGAGAGAGAAAAAAAAACTTTTTGAAATGGTTGCAATTTTCCTGGTGACGCCGGCTGTCTTGGTCATCGAATAAAAAATTGCCTCGTTGCGACAGATGTCAAAATGCATACATGTATGTATATTTTTTCAATGTAATTTAAGTAAGAAGAGAGGAGGTAGTACATATAGGTACTAATATTATGCACAGCAAAGCAAAGTAGTAGTGATAGTATTTCGTTTCTCTTAAAAAAATAGAAAAGCCCATGTTTTGTAGCTATAGTGAGGATACTTTTGTAACAATATGATATGATGATGATGCGATCCATTCTTTAGGACCATATAATATACAGAAAAAAGCAGTTTAGCCTGTTGTAGTGGACAGCGGTTTTTAATGTTTTTTTTCTCTTCTTTTTTTCTTCATGGTCATTTTTGAAAGTAAAAAAGTCTTTGTTCAAAACAATATCTTTTCTCTTTCTTTCTCGTCGTCGCCGTCGATGGGCTGATAGGAAAAGAAAGAACAAGACGAAAAAAACTACCGAGGGGTGAATGATGACGATAATAATAACAATAATAGGGAGGGAGAAAGAGAGAGAGAAAGACAGAGCTTGGACGATGAATATCAGATATGAACAACGTAAAACGACAAGGGAACGATGACGACAGGGTCTATTATTGCTGATACTATTGCTACTGCTACTTAACCTATGCATGTGCATTTTTTTGCATGTACGTATAGTTTACGTAAGTCACAGAGTTTCCTATACAACAGCAGGGTAGTATGTAGTATTATTATTATTATTATTATATAATACATACATACATACATCTCTGTCCAAGATTATGGAAGACATTAGATGCTCTGGCTATTTGGCTCTCCTTTCTGCAGACTCAGCACTTAAGTGAAAACTCCCGTTCTCCCCCATATCCCATTTAATATTGCGTGCGAGGAGGACAACGACAGCGGCAGGGCTTCAGCAAAAATACATTTAAAAGAAGAAGAATCTTCTTTTTTTGTCGTATTAACAAGTTCGAACGTAGCAATGTCCCGCATAATATTACACGTGAAAAAAGTCCAACATTTGTGTAGAGACAAACGTGTAGCTTGTAGCACAGCAGCATTGCATAAACTGTTTATTGGTTAGGTAGCATGTATTATTATCATTATTCTGAGTGCTGGTTTTGCTCTGGGGTTTTAAATTTTAATAAATATGTATATTTTTCTTTATTATTAGGTATTACGATATTTTGTACTTAATGCGTATACTTTTGGAGTGGCTACTTGATTTAGGTTTGTTACAATTAGATTCCAACTTTATCTGTAGGTATCTGTAGGTATGTCACGGTAAAATAATGCTGCAGGACAGGGGAAGCAACTGAGGTTACTTCTTATGCGTGTGTGCGTGTCTTCCTTTCATATTTTTTTTTACTGTTTTTTACTTTCTTTGTGAAAGGTAAACATGCATGAATGCACCTTACTCCTGCTCCATTAAATCATAAAAGACGTAAAAAAAGGTAGATAGATAGATATACGTACATACATACATCTTTCTAGATAAAGTAGTGCTTGTGGGAGTGGTGATGTAAATGGTAAAGATGAAACGTACATATACTTTTTTCTAGTATGCAGCAGTGGCCACAAGGTAAAAAAACAGACCCGTAACATAATAATGTAAAGTTGGCATTTCCGATTCTTCATCCTTTATACATATCATCATCGTCATTATTATTATTATTATCAACGCCGCCACCACCACTAAACAGACTAGCTTACATTTTTTGTGTGGTGTTTTCTCTGTTGACTACATGGTCTATATACTATACTAAAAAGCAAGAAAAAAAGAATCCCTAACTGAACACGAAAAAAAAGAAAATCTTTCTCCTGCTGCATGGGTAGAGGAAGCAGAGAGAAAAAAGTAAATTATTTTATTGACTCCTGCCATGAAAATTGGAATTCTCATAGAAATTATCTCAAAGTGAGTTGGCATTTCCCACTTGTGCTGTATAGCGCCATCGCACTACCACCACATCATTATCGTCATCTCCATCATCATCATTATTATTATTGTTGGTTGTTAAAAAGCTGAGTAAGAAGAAGAAGAAAAAAATAGGATCCGAGGAAAAAAAGGAGAGAGGTAGCATGTTTTATGTTGATGCATGCATGTGTACATTATAACGAACAAACACACACACACACACACACAGCCCTCTCATTAACGTCGTCACACAAAGAGTCATTATCTTTCTATACGTAGGTATATATCACACACAGGTTCTCCTTTTTTTCAAACTAAAATATGCCCATTAACACAGTAAGGGTTTTCAAACAACACATGACTGGAGCGTGAGCGATTTTTTTATAGGGTGAAAGGAGGAAAAAAAAGTTGCCGTAAAATAAGTAAACGCAAAAGAGGACGATGATTTTTATGCATTATTACATAAAAGAAAAAAAAGCTCTTCCTTTTTTCATGAGCTTCCTCTCTTCTTTCCTCATGAGTAATTTCCTTGATGTGCTATATATCATATATCGTATATCATGCATGTAGGTATATATATTATAATGCTATCATTATCATCATCATGCCATGTATGTATTTATAAATTATTATTTTTTTGGTAGGTGGCATAAAGAAACGGTAAAACGGCTAAAGGTTATTCGAATCTAAACCATAATTTCGTATCATTCAAGTAGGCGGAAAAAATGGTGACGTTGGAGTGGTACAAATAAAATAAAAACCGTTCATTTCACCAGTTTAATTCTTTCTTGTTTTTTTTCACTGCACACAACACTCTGATGGTGGTGGTGGTGGTGGTCGTGTGTGGTGTTTTATTTCTTATGACCAAGTAAAACACCTTCAATTTCTTGGACTCTGTGTATCACTTGTGCATATTACCATGCATAACCAATACTAACTGTCATGTATTTCCTGCCATGCTTCCTATAACACTACCACTACCACCACCAACATAGGTAATAATTATGGCAGTTACAGTGCCAGGTAGCACCACTCAACAAAACTACGCAAACATTGGTTTTTTCTTCTGTGCATCGGCAAGATAATCAAAATAAATAAGAAGGGCAGGTTAGTCATTCGTTTGAATTGTGCGATGATGTTGAGGATGATGATAAAGGTGAACACAATCAGTACAACAAATGCAGTGCATTTACTACAAGAAAGAAGAAAAAAATCAATACAGAAATAAATGGGATATTATTGTTTTTTTTTGTAAGAAAGAAAGTAAAGTTTTGCTGGTGAGTGTGGAAGTAGCAGGAGTAATGAACAAGTTTTTATATATATTTTGGGTGATAGTTATCAGTATGGATGGATGAATGGACGTGTCAAGTGGACTGGTAAGGAAATCGGAAGGATTACGTAGTAATAAGATTATATTCTGGTGAAAGGGCGAGAAGAGAAAGAGAGAGAGAAAGAAAGAAAGCAAGCTTCATTTGATTAATTTCGATCAACGCCATTTTGTTGATGACCCACCCAAAACTGACTGTTTATAAATAGCAGCCACTTATTTTATTTCCTTTTTTGTGTATCGCGTATCAACACATTATAGTCTTGTACTAGTTTATTATGTTATTTTGAGAAAGACTGAAGAAAAAAAATCGTACACCAAGTTTGAGATAAATGGAGGGAGAAAAAAAAAGAAAGGAAACCGTTTAACGAATAACGTAGCGTGTATAAGTATATTATGTAGTGAACATGTCAGAGATCATTTACGGCAATGAATCGTTTTGGTGGTCAGTTTACGAGGGCAAAGAGAAAAAAAGAAGAAGAAAATCGAATAAGAGAAAGAGAGAGAGAGAGAATTGGAAAAGAAAGGAGAAATACATAGAAATCTATAGCCGGCAGACATTCTTCATTA
Source organism: Sinhomidia bicolor (assembly GCA_027743785.1). Classification (NCBI taxonomy): domain Eukaryota; kingdom Metazoa; phylum Arthropoda; class Collembola; order Entomobryomorpha; family Entomobryidae; genus Sinhomidia; species Sinhomidia bicolor. The sequence goes on from JAHZMT010003616.1 coordinate 7,010, forward strand.
ATCTCGACACAGAGTAAGCTTTATCTTGACATGGTTTTTCTCACAGGACCACTTGAGTCTATTTTCGTGCTTTTTTCCAAAACTACTAGAGAGAGAAAGAGAGCAAAGCAAAGGAGAAAGAGAGAAAAAAAAATTGTCGATGGGTCCGATATCACACACAAGAAAAGGGCGGAACACCCTTTTGTATCTCCTTTTTGCGGAGTCACACTTAACGAAGCATAATAATACAAACCAACAAAAGCCGCGTATACCACTGTCTGTAAATACAAAGCAGACGCACACACAAGCACACAGACAAAAGAAGAAGGAGAAAAATATCTCGTTTAGCTTGTTAGAAAGGAAAACAGAAAGATACACGTTCGCTGCAGTGTGTGTTTCTTCGTTAATTCTTGCTTACTTTCACTTCCTCTTCTGTATCATCATCATCATCATCCAGTAAGCAAAACTTTTTACAAAGACAAAAAATGTATATTATATAAAGAAGAGAAAAAGGAAAGAAAAAAAAGAGTCAACAGAAGCTATCCTCCCTACACGGTACACTTATAAGTATACATGTAATATGTATGTATATGTATACATATATGCTCAAATAAAAAAAGCTCAAACAGCACACATCAAGTATCATCATCCACACCATAAACGACCGCAGTGTCACCATGATACTATTTATCCACTTAATATAATATAATAATAGGGTACATGAGCAGCAGAGGGAAAGAAATAAGAGGAAAAAAGGAGTGACTCCAACACTATTTCATTGTAGCATGGCAGCAAAGACACATTTCCTGACTTGACTTTCTTGTGGGATGAGACCAAGAAGCCTTGTATCTCTAAATATATTTACCCCTTTTTTATACATTTTATTATTATTATTATTATTATGGGATGAGTGGAATGAATGTCTATAATAACTATATAAAGTTGACAAGTGCTTTGCTTGTGCACAGCAAGTGTGTACTTTATTTCCGCTACTATTCTACACGTTTGTATTTCAAAACCTTAAATTCTAGTTCATTTGCAAATTTTCCTTCGGAGTTTTTTGCTGCTGCTGCTGTTGCATCCTGGAGGCAAACGGCCAACTACTATCGTTATTATACTGTATGAGCTTTCGAAAATACTATATAGGTAAGTGCAGTACTACAAGTGGGAAGATTCATGAGATGTGGCTCGCATTGCTTGCGTGATGCCACAACCAACCACCATGTCATGGTGCTACCTTGATTCTTGTGTATATTTATTACTTGTTGTTATAGACGAACGTATACGGTGCTTATTATTATTATTACTACTACTACTTTGGACACAGAGATAAACATATGATGTGGTAGTGGTGGTGACGGAGAAGCCTACAAGCAAAAAGGAAAGAGAGAGAGAGAGAGAGAGAGAGAAAGAGATGGGTCACATTTCACCTCTGTCACTTTTGGATTTTTTTCTTTCTTATACATATTATTATACTATCTTGCCTCGCTGTTGGTGGATAAGAACTTACTAGAGAGCTTCGTGGGCAAGTATGTATGTATTTATGTATTAGTGTAGAGGGACTGACTTGCTCGGGTGAAATAAATAGTTCACACACAACAAGAAAGTGAGAGGGAAGAAAAAGACAGCGAGAAAAATGTGTGTATTTACTAGGGCCACTTTAGCCCGACTTATTATATATATATATTACTGCGACTGACGACGCCGCATTCATTTTTACACAACAACGCCCGTCTAAATCCTAACGACCAAATTATCAAGCCAGCGGCAAAGTCAGAAAAGCACTTTCACCACGGCTAGTCCGTTTGTGTATGTTCCTTCTTCTTCTTTCTGTTAGTTTTGCTCGCTTTTTTTCTCTCCAAGACAAGATAAGAAAATCCTGATGAATGAAGACAACGACTGCTTTCAAAAAAAGTAGCAAAAAAAGAAGAAAAAAACATGTACAGTACAGAGGGCAATCAAAACAACGACTTGAAAGAATTTCAAGCGTCTTTACACAAAAGAATCCCCCAATCTCTTCTCACTTTGCTTTGCCTTTTTCTGCACTCTAAACAAATAAATAAATATATACGCATTTTATATATAAAAACCTTCATTTTTTGTATGTTAAAACGCCACCTCTCTTTTGTCGTGTATGTATAGTTATTATTATTGTTTTTCTAAGCCTATTATCCGCTTTGGAGCAAGTGACAATGTTTGAATGGCAATAATGGTAATGAAAAATTGACAGTTTATCTACACCGGTAAGCCCAACGGTTGGGAACAAGGGTCTTATTAATCCTTATCAACAGATTCTCGTGACTTGTGTACAAGTTTCTCATTTCACAACGGGAATTAACTGTTTTCCCAGTGTTTTTAATGTTTACACAAGCCAAACATGTTTGTCATATTATATCGTCAATGAGAGGCTGCTGGTGGCTGTGTAAAGTCAGTCTCATCATCATCAACAAAACCCGATGCTGATCTTCTTGTCGTTTGACACTAATACATACATCTTCCCGGCACTGCTGCTGCTGCTGCTTTCACTCATTCCACCGTGCTAATTAATTGCTAGAATCGTGCGCCCCGAATCAAATTCACCAGTTTTTTTGTACGAGATGGAGTGCTCAAGTCAGTTGCTGTAATTGTTGCGATATTTACCTATTGTTATATTATGTTGCAGACAAGACTAACAATGCCACAATTGAAGCGTGTCTGAACAAATATGGAGAGATGAGTGCACTCATCCAGACACGCTCATCACTGCTGATCACTGTGTTTGTAATAGTAGTAACAAGTCACCCACACCGGCAAGTGCTCTGTTTGCTAATAAAGTTATTGGTGTTTGTAATATTAATAGAACAATTGTGTTGATTGGTTGAAAACGTTGTGATGCTTTAAAAAAAAGAAAACCGTCATTTTCAACTGAACAATGCGAACAATAGGCTGACAAAGATTTATATATTGGAATGGTATAAAAACGTGTCCGCATTGAAAATTCTCTGTGTGCTGTTGTTATACTGGTACATATAAATTTATGAAAACAAAAGCTACCAAAATCTGACCTGCTATTCAGGTTACGGTTTCCATAATTTCCATTTGCTTCAAATTTTCAAGTTAGATTTTAGCTTATCGATTTTTCTGATAACTATATATCGGTTAATTTAATTATTTAGTCAAATCGATCAAATTTTCAAGCTGTTGCTACAGGACATGTAACATTAATCAACAAATATCTTTGACTTTTAATTACGATGAATACGATTTGTTTCCCTACTCCCTATTTACGTATAACTTGCATGGTTTATTGAAGTTTCCGTAATAAATAGAAAATTACATTCCATTAAAGTTTTTAAAAATATATTGGCTAACAACATTGGTTAAAACAAATACTTATTTCAATAGCAAAACTTCAACTTTAACCACTAAGCCTACAATCATCATAAGTACAATAATAAAAAGCATATTATTATTTACTATATAAAAACATAAAGCAAATACTTATTTCAATAGCAAAACTTCAACTTTAACCACTAAGCCTACAATCATCATAAGTACAATAATAAAAAGCATATTATTATTTACTATATAAAAACCTACCAGCTACAGTATCACAGCAAAGAACTATTTTCAAATTCTTCTCATCTCTCTCTCTCTCTCTCTCTCCTCCGCATTTCTCTCCTCTGCCACTTCTAATACTGCTTTCATTCTTTACGTGTGTATAAGTAAACAATGGCCCACTTAATTGCTTTTACACTTCTTTGCACTTCGCACAGAAAATATTCACGTTTCCCTGACTACCGCTTGGCAATCAACTTGCGCACCCTGTGAGAAGAGTAAATACACTTTCCTTCACCATTTTTTCCCCATATTCTCTCTACTCTACTCTCTATTCACCCACACCTCTTTTTTCACTTGATACATTTTTCCCTTTTTTTCTTTCTCTGTTTCGAAAGAGGTTTGCGATCGAGTTTTATTTGTAATTCAAAAAAAAAAAACTTTTTCTTCCACTCCACTCTTCTCTGGTGCTACAGCCCATTCTTTACTCACAACTTGACGAGTCACTCAGCCGAATGTACTTTAAAAGGTGGTGATGATAGCACTGCAGTAGTGGTGGTGGCAATGGTAAAAGGAGTGAATGAGTAAGGGAGAAAGAGAGAGAGAAAAAAAAGTGACTGAAAAGAAGCGCAATTATACTTGATATTTTCCCCATATAAAAAAATACCTTCATCGTCATGATAACCCATCACGATCACACTTCTTGCACCACCACCGTCATCCCATCACCGACATTAAATGCATACACAAATAGAAGAAAATTTTCAAGAGAGAAAGAGAGAGGGAGATAAAGGGAATAAAACAAGAAGTACATATTGCTATTCCCTAATTTCAATGAAATGTTTTTAAAAATCAAAAATGCGTTCTGTATCGTCACAAGTTTTTTTTACTATTTCCCTTGCATATTTAGATATTACGTACATTTTTTCCTCCTTGCTGTTTTCCTGCAATGCAATACACACACACACACCTTCACTCGTTCACATGAATATATTAGCAGAGCAAAGAAAAATACTGTATTTTTTAAAGTTTCTCTCAGTGTCTCTCTCTCTGCATGTGTGATTCGTTTACTTAATGTTCCTCTGATATTATCTTTTTTCTTTTCTTTGTCACAGCAAAACTTTGCTAATACTTGCCACGATTGTGTAGAAAGCTTGCAAGAAAGCTTGCAGGGAAAGAGAGAGCAGAGTAAAGTTAGAAAAAAATAAGAAATACTTGCGAGATTTTTTTTCTGGAATGCGGGGCCCATTCTAATGTAGAAAAAAAACAACCTTCAATCTCAAATTGCGATGACGCCACACCACTACTCCCTGTCAACCTCATCACCATTCCGTCGCCCTTTTCTTTTTCTTTCTTTCTGTCTAACACACACACACATACACACGTGTACATATGACTGCGTGAAGTGCGTGCTTGCTTTGCCACTTTTATATGAATATTAACATGCATATATTTTTTCTACATATATGCATCCATATTATTATTATTATTATTATGATAATAGCAGCAGTGTTTTAGTTTCATGCCTACTTGTCTTTTGATCCCTTCTGGATAATGCAGCCCCTCAATCTGGTGAACCTGCCGCACTCCTGTAGATGGCCAAGTGATGTGCAAAATCTGCTTTTATTCCGTTTCTACTTGTTTTTTTCTGCATTTGGACGATAAAATATGCTCGAAAAATTAATATTTGAAAGGCGACAATAGAACGCAGTGGAATGATTTGAATTATGAAGTATATAACTATTTAAAAAGGCAGTACTACAAGGATCATGGAGGATGCCAGCGTGATAATATGTAAATAGACAGAAGATACCCTTTTATGCCCTTTTTCAGGTTAAGCACTAATATAAATACATACAATTCTACATTCTGATTGTCAGTCTAATTGAAGAAAACGTGCTTTTCTAGAAATTTTGTTGAAGTGGAAAGAAAATTGTGTGTTTTTTAAGAAATTTATATTATTGCATGTGGTATACAACGATATACATGCATATTGTGTGTAATAATCAGTTGGTGATGATGATAGGGGTTGGTTGCTAAAGAAAAACAAGCCCACTTTCATTCCGAAATTATCTCTAAAGTGTATGTGCAAGCATTTATTGTTACTTAAGTAAGTGCTGCGTCAATACAATTACTTGCTTATTTTATCAGAACAAGCTGTATGCTATGTATCTTGATTGATTTTAATAAAAGTTATACGATTTTATCAAAAGTGTAGTTTAAAACAGAATAGACGTATTGTCTATAGATAGAATATTATGAAATTCTTTGTGGCGTTTTATAGGGGTTGGTATTGCTCTGGCGGTGGTGAATAGACCCTTTTTTTAAAAAAAACTACGTCAAGTCCACCACCACCACCATCACATTTCTTCTTGAGAACATTTCGCTTACGAACCAGATGCAAAGATGAATCTCAGTCAACCGAAAGTATTCATTCACGACCAGATGTAAGTTGGTAAACTTTACAAGTTTTTCTTATTCAGAATAATATAGAAAAAAATAAAGAAAAGCGGAACTCACTCGCTCTCCTTTTTTTTCTTTCTCTCTCTCTCTCTCAATCTTATCCTTCTGTTCTGACTATATGAAAAGGAGACGAAGTAAAAAAAAGCAACGAAAGTAAACAAAAGTTTCACATGAATATTTATTCAAAATGTAACTAGGATAACAAACCAAAACCTAAAAATCGGAATCCTCAGTTGAATGGATTTTTTTCAGAATAAATAAAAAATATCTAATGTAAAAATGGTCAGGGTAAAAGGAAAAAAAGCAACTTGAGTAGTGATGACGACGACGACGATGATGATGATAATACAATATTTGTTGTCCGCGCTGAAGATTTATGAAGTGAGATGATGGCTAGCATCACCATCAGTACCCATTCCCAACTCACAAGTTCTAGTGTCTACTTTATATATATATATTTTTTTTTACGCATAGAGACATAATTTTATATAGGTATTTATTCCTCCTCTTGACAACATCATGAGAGACAAAAAGGGGATACTACTAATGTTGGTAAACAAAAGCAAAAAGGGCCAAATCCAACTTATTGTCCATCCTAAACTCAATCGCTCATCCGTACAAATGTACATGGCGGCAAAACAATGGAAAAAAAACAGAAAAGCAGCAAATCAAAAGGTATGTTTGTCAGCAGAAATCTAGTTTCAACCGTTGCGCTGATACTATACTGCTGCTCCACTAAGAAAGTAAATCTTATTTTTTTTAAAAAGAGCTTATGTTTACATCATTTTTTTTCTTGCTGCAAAAAGTCACATCTTCTTCTTTTCTCTAACCTTTTATACATTTACGTTAGGTTAAGTAAGTAGGTATAAGTACAAGTGTACATTTGTCTGTCTGTCTGTGTGTGTGTAGTATGTATATTTAGTAAGTTGAAAGGGAGTTTTTTTGGGGGTGATCTTCATGCTATTTTCAGCAGCAGAAATGGGAAAGGGGTATGTATACAAGCAGATATACAAAAACATACATAAAGGTAAGCAAGACAGCAAGTAAAAATGGCAAAGACAAGTTTTTGTTGGTGATGGTGGTGGTTTTTTTCTTTGGTTGGGTGGGATAACAATGAAAATGACATGCAGTCGAGAGAGGAGCCACTTTTATTCACTCACGTTGCCGACTTGTACTTTTTTTCTCCTTTCACCATAAACTAGCATTATTCTTGTAACTTTCTTGCCCATAATGCATACATAGAATGTTGATTTTTGGTTTAGTTTGGCTTTGCTTGGCTTAGCTTTTTTTCT
>JAHZMT010003617.1:0-11022 GCA_027743785.1 Sinhomidia bicolor
TAACGGTGGTGGTGGTGTTGGTGGCACGGCAATCAGTTTTGCCTGTGAGAGTATATCAGTATATTTAAAAGTAAATAAACATCATGACATGTACTAAAGTGGTGATGGTGATGACGACACGGTCGTGTTGTGGCACAATATACTACGGACGACGGACGTGATAGATGAAGAAGACGGATAAAATGTATGGAAATATTATGCATGCCTGCGACCGCATGTACAGCAAAATATAGACGAGCTATTCAACGGTTTTCTGTGTGAGTATGCAATTTTCTTTACTAAAATGAAAAGCAAAGCAATATGTACATAGTTTATAGTGTTTTGTTTGACATGATGACAAGAAAAGGAGACGAGAGAAAGAGAGATAGAGGAGGAACACAAACAACAAGTACAAAAGCATATCATCATCATCGTTATATTACTATTATTATTATCATGGATCGGAATGATTTTTAATAGGTTCCTCTCTTTTCTCCTGTCTCTATCATCGAGTAACAAGACCGGGCACAATGGTAGCACACTGGGCAAAAAACACCAAAATTATAATATTCAGCAGAAAGAGCAGACAGATAGCTTGACGTGATGATGACAGGCTTATATACCTTTCCTTCCTACTTATTTCCTCATACAGTCGTCCGTCAGAGGACGTTTTTCTAGCTACCACACTGCCACCAAAAAAAACTAAAATTACGTGTATTGACCTCGTCCATAAAACCTCTTTGTTATAAAATATATACCTAATATGTATTTTTCAGCTTTGACTTGATCAATTATTCACATTACCATTTATGCATTTCCTTTGTCCTCCGAGTTTACTTTTTGCTGTTGCGGCTGCTGTTAGTTGGCTCCCCAATATTTTTTGTGATGTTGGAGCAGAAAGTGAAGGGAAAGAAAAAGGAGAAAAGTTTTGGAATGATAATTGTGTCATCATATTTCAACGTTTACTTTATTATTATTTTTTTGTTTTGAGAGGCAATACTTTCTTATACTCTTGCTAGCTAGCATATTATACTGATATGGTGCTTTGTATGTTTGATTGGCTCTTTTGAGGTTCGTCCCTTCTTCCACTCTATCGATTTGCTAAGACTATGCATAATTTAAGTTGTGAATTACCTGCTATAGTAGTACATGCTACTTTTGCAATACAGCTATTATAAGTTGTTGTGGCTATATTTTTTTAACTTGGAAGCATATTACCGTGTATAATATTCCAAACGATTCTTTTGCTTTTAAACGCCATTATAAATTCTGTTGTTTTTAAAAAAGAAAATTAATGGTTTGCACAATTACTATTGGACTTTTTGGATTATTTAGACAGTCCACGAAAAAAACTATCGTATACTCCGCCTATTAAAATCATTTCCCCCTTTTTTCTCTCCACTTTCATTATGATTGGTATATATCATATAATAAACTTGCTTCTACTACAACAACTTCTACTGCAGCAAAAAATGATTTTATTTTCTAGCTTGTTTCACCTCTTTGGCTGGTTAAGACAGTCTAAAGTCACAGGGCACATAGGAACTATCAAAGGAATAAATGTCCACTGGAAGAAATTCACTTTTTTCCTTGGATAAAACGGACAAAACGTTCTTTTTATATAGCTTGCTATTCCAGCAACACCTTTTTGTTCTGACTTAAATTTTACACTTTTAGTTTACAGGTATTAGATGAACAAGAATAATTAACAAAATAATTATTATCAATGTGTAATGTGTACTAATATGTGTACTATTTAATGAATTAAAATTTGATAGTGTGTATTATCATTCGTAAACAAGAATTTCTAGTTGTTCATTCCTTCAAAATGTAGGATTCAGCAATGTAGTTATTTTGAAGCATTAAATGAAGTAGGCAAGTAAACTGACCACTCAGCTATATTTTCTCTTATTGATTTATTCATAAATAACGTGTTTACATGAGATGGAGAAGAATGAATTTTAATCTGATTCTTATACTGATACTTAGTTGAAAATAATTCTTAATGTCCTTAATTCTAAACTGAAAAAGATCTGCCTATATTGCATTTTCTGTAAGAAACTTTTAAAACCAATGACGTCCGCCAGACTAGCTCAACCAAGTGTGCTCAATTACACTGATTCGAAGAATTCAAAGAACTGATTCCACAAATGATTGGGGTCGTACTGGGCTTCGTCGGTAGTTAGTTTCTCACAGCAAAACACACAGTGGATTTAAATGAATATCTATTCTTTTAAAAGGCAAAATGAACATTAATATCGTTAGATTTGTGAAAACTAATTAAAACTATTCTTTATTGATAATAATTTATGCTTTAGTAATAATTCAAATCTTGACTTGATTTGTTGTACCTGTGTCGGATTAACCAACCGTACCTGTGTCAACTAAACTTTTTAATTACTTAAAAATATTAACAAACATTCATGACGTAAGTTGGTTAGGAATGCAACACCTTAATAAATGTTCCTGTTTTTAACGCTTTTTTGAGCTCAGTCGAAGATATTATAACAATGACGAGTAAAAAAATTCATGAAGGGAAATTTTGGCGGAGGAAAAAGTCAAATCAACTGACACCAGAACTTTTACATTTCCTTTTAGAGACCAAGAAAATCTGCCCGTTTAATTTTTCCACCACACCGTAGAGCTACAAGCAATTTGTTCACTTTCGTTAATTTTATCCACTTTCATCCGTTTTGTCCAATTTCTTCCATTTTCCACCATTATCAAGGTGGAAAGTGGAAATTTTTATCAACAAAAAAAACAGCAACAAAAAGTCAAGTGAAAACCACCACACCACCGCCAACCACCGACGTCCCCATTTTTTTGATTATTACACTCCTATTCCTCCTGTATTTTTCTCATCATATAACATGAATTTATTATTATTATACATCCGTACGACATGATGCATAAAACCTGGCGAACTGGACATAAATTGAACATTTTATACGGTCAGTTTTACAACTCCTTCTACTACCACTACTGAACGGATAAAAAGGAAAGCTTCTCTGTTTCTCCATCATCATGTTCGCTTCGCTTATTCCCTTTTACTCTTTCTTTCTCTCTCTCTCTCTCTCTGTATATATTAAATATGGACTTTCTCCCCAGCAGCAGCAGCAGTACCACCAGTTCTGTGTTTAGTGGTAGTAACAGTCTGCTGATGACCATCATCAATCATGCAAAAGCACTTTAACATGCACCATCACCATCATCAACGATTCCATCCATCCGTCATCGGCTTCTGCTATATACATACCCAAGTAAATATATCTTTTACGCTCTTCGTCTTCCTTTTCCTGTCCAATGAAAAAAAATTTCTCCAAAAGTAATAACAATTTATACGGTGCTACTGGTTGTTGTACTTTTTTTTATTTTAAAAACGAGTTNGAGTTCCGAGTTCCCCTTTTTCCCTGTGCAATATTATTATTTTTTTTTGTTCCTGTATTTATTATTGTGTATTTAGAGGAGGACAAAAAAAGACAACCAGAGCGTAAACTCGTTTTCCCCTGAGCTTTTGCTTGGGTGAGTGAGCGGGTAAGAGTCATCCGCAGAAGAAAAAAAAGTTATTTCCATTTTCTTACCCGTTTAGCCGTTTAGCATGAAACTTAGGAATAAAGTATGTAACTAAAGTCAGGTTTTGGCGATGATGGTGCCCACGGTAAATGTAGCGTGGTAGCTTTTATATATGTGTAATTTTGCTGGTACAACAGTCCGTGTAAAAAAATGAAGAAACGGGTATATGCAGTAATACTTTTACGCATCATAATACTATATATATTGTATGGTTATGAAAATGGCTTTTTATACTCCGCCTATAACGTTGTCATTGGGAAAAAGTATAACTAATGCATACTTACGTGTATCTAATACTAAACATGGTAAAAAGCTTGCTCTCACCTGAATTGCTAATGATGAGAAAATCGATACATGTAAGACTCTCTCGTTCACTAATACGTAAACTAAACTATTATTCATAAATGTTAAATCGTTTAGTTATAAACGTCTACAAGAACAAAAAACGGCGTACCTATTTACAAGGGAAAGCATGCATGCGAAAAGTCAACTTTCCCAAAAAAAATGTTCCGTGCCATTGTCACAGGACAACAGAAGTTATTATTGTCATAAATAAAATAAAACAGTTCCAGCTATCGATTTTAGATATTTTCCAATGACTGCCAAAGGAAACGAAAGGAAAACACGCGGACGTTTCAATTGTCATCATTACTATCAAGTTCCAATTGGCTATTTATCACATTAGCGCGGTAGCTCCGTAAACAGGGTTGTTGTAGGCGTGGGGAGAAAAGAACATTACAAAAATAAGTTTTTGTTTGCTATACACTGTACCTTTTTTATTTCCCGACTGATAGCTGAATCCGGCTCTTCCGACGGGGTAGCAACAGACTTGCGTTTTGATGGCGGCCCTACCACAAGAGTTGGAGTGTCTTCCACCTACATACAAACCATAAAACAAAAGAAAAGAAAATTATTTAGATACGAAGGATAGACAGAATTTCAAAACATTTTACAATTTAAATTCACATCAGTTGTTTTTTTTCTGCAACCACATTTTGTTCTCTTTTTTTCCGTCGAATGAGACCATGTGTGCTCTATAAATTTCCCGCAACGAAAAATGGAACGATTTCGTACGTAAATTATATATATTATTATGCTGTGTACGCATTCCAAAAACAACGCACGAGTTATAATAACAACCCACATTCTAGTTGTTATTATTATCACCCCTTAAACATTGGTAAATTAATGAGTTGTCCTCTTCATTTTAAGCTATATTATTTATAAAGATGACGCCAACAACACTGCTGCTTACCGTGCAAATTTCTCTTGCATTTTACAATAATAATAATAATAATAAAATAATGGATCACCTACTTCTTGCAAACTACATGGGACACTTTACTTTTTATCTGTCATAATCATCATCATCCCACTTTATCCCAAGATTACTAGGTATACTAGATGATACTCCATGACTTTTCCCGAGATCGAATAATAAATCTTTAATGGAAAAAGCCATTTATTCAGCAAGTTATCTACATATTATACAACGAGTCGATATTCACATTTTCATAATAAAAGTATCATGCACTATACATAATATTCTTGTTGTCTCTGCCATTTTACAACACAATCAGCAAAGAGTAAGAGTACTACTACTACCACAAGACAAGATAAAATATGACAAGCATTTTGAATGTATCATAAATATGCACGTGCACGCAAAAATTTTCAAGAAAGAGAAAGAAGATATTAAGCATTACGTGATCCTCCTTCCGATATTAGGTACATATCCAAACATGCCTGTGATGTGATATGCATGTTCGTTCAATATCATGACACAACTTTTTTTATAGGTACACAAAGGTATACTACTAGTAGAAACCGACACTATTTTTTATTTTTTTGTACAAGGCACTTCCAATTTCATCCACGACGAACGACACGCGAGAAAAACGATTATATATTTCTTTTTATCAGCAACATAATATTTCATCCTGAGTGTATACCTATATCAATTTAGTATGCGTGGTAAGATTTGTATAAACGTACTATATATAGATATCGACGAAGGAACGTATAATGGTATAGTTTAAAAGGAAAAAAAGTTTTCTTGCTTATTCTCTCGTGCTTCAAAGAAAAAGTATATTCTTTTTAGTTTTGGCTCATTGTCACATTGCAAGTCGTTGTGATGATGTGAATGCTGTGTGTGTAGGTTGGGTCAGACACACAAGACAGATAATACACATATGATGCTGAGCAAAGGAAAATCAGCAAATAAAAACTACGTACGTACACATTTCATCAGCATTCTCATCATGAACGTAAAACAGTGTGTATATTCAATATTAAAGATTTGGTAAAGCATATTATATATTAATAGCATTTGATCTAATGATGCACTCACCAAGCTGGTGTACAAGAGTGCACGTTGGTGTTATGTTGGTGGTGGTGCTAGTAGTGATGTGCGGTGGATGGAATGAAATTGAAATCTTTTCTTTTAGAAACCGTTTTGTATGCCTACTAAATCAACGCAACGTGCATATTGCCCGTTTCTTTAAAAGAGTCTCTACTCTCGCTCTCTATTTTTAACCGTAATCTCTTCTACTTCCATCCGCATCGATATAATATTATGACGTCTTATTTCCAGTTAGTTAGTAGTAGTGACACGCAGTATGTATGATATATCTGCAGCCTATGACTTTTTGCTCTTGCTTCCTTTTTTTCAACTTTTCTCTCGCTCTCTACATTTTAAAAAAGCAATTTTTGTGAGACATGAGGCATGCACTATTCAATTTTTATGTGTGTATATGACAAGACAAAAAAACCCAAAACGTTATTACTCTTAACATAAAAAAACTAAAGAAAAGGATGCAAAGCATATATTAACCAACATAATAACTTTTAACATACTATAAGTTATCTGGGTATATAGATCATGTGCAAACTAGAATATTCAGTTTTGACGGGTTGAACGATTGCATGTTCTACGTTGTTGTTGGGTTAATGATGTGTGTACGCAACAGCCACTGTGACAATTTAAAAGTTCATGCCTACTTGCTAACATTTATAAATGTATATATATACGATTGGCACGAGCTTCATTTGGTATAATCTTGATGAATATCTTCTCTTTTTTAATTGAAAAGGGCAAAAACTAGCTGCAAGTCAAGTTGCTTTTTTTCTTTCAAAAATGGAAAAACTAATTTTTTTCATGCAACTCTTTTAAAACTCAAAAACATTTTGTTAAAAAGACCTTTTTTTAAAAAGATGTCTTTGCCGTAAAACAAGTTGCTTTTTTAATATCCATTTACAACTTACGGACTAAAAGGGCTGATTGTTTTGATAAATGCTCGTATAACTTATAGAATTGTAAATAAGACGCAAGCTTTCCATACATCCATTTTTGAAAACAAGTTGTATATTCCCTCCTCTTTGACATTAATTTTTCTCCTTTACAAAAAAACGCATGTTTCTTTTCAAAGCATATGTCTACACACAGGCCGTACGTAAGCTTTAAGAATTTTATAGCTATTTATTTTAAAAACTGTAAAAAGCTTCCGACAGCCACCCTTCACGCAGCATAAATGACTAGAACTGCTGATACGGCAGTAATAATAACACGTAATAATAATAAAACATATACAAAGCGTGTGTTCTTCTTCTGATCCGTAGGCTTCCCTCATTCTCTTTCAGAAAAAAATGAAAAAAGGGTTTAAGTATATTAAGTAAATTGACTTTTTTACAGCTTATCTGTTTCAAAAGATAATATCGTAAAAGTTTGCAGGATAAGGAAATGGATAAGGATTTACATGAAACTTTGATCCATGTTACTCAAAATGCTTCGTTTAAAAAAATTTTTTAATCTTGTTTACATTTTAGACAATAAGCTAAAACTCCTTTTTTCCACCGAGGATAATTCTTTCAAAGTAAAAGCACAATGTAGTAAAGCATCAACTTGACTAAATGTTATCAAGCTTTAAATAAAGATACACACACAATATATTAAACTCCCCTTGTCTTTCCCCAACCAGTATATATCTTTCACTTTTCGTAATTATCATCATCAATTTATCAATCAGATTGTTTGGTCTAGCATAATATAGGCATTATATAGGTACACTCTACGATGACGACAACATTCCTTGTTTTAGTACAAGATAATAACTTGATGAAGACGAGGAGAGAAAAATGGGTAAAAAATATATATACCTATATACCTACCTAATCTACCTATCTATAAAGCAGGTTATCCACAGAACAGAGTCATGAAAACAAAACATGTCTGCCTTGTAGTCACTCAATGAATGTGTAGGTATATCACTCTCCTCATCCAATAAACACGCTCATTATTTTAATTATCTCTCCAAAAACTTAATTAGCGCCCACCACCGCTGCTGCTGAAAAAATCACTAAAAATTAAAATTGCCATGATGCACTTTGTACTACTACAAGCGTATTTATCTACCTATAAGGTAGGTAGGTAGGTACTAATGTAGGTTGCTGCTGCTGATGATGATGATAATGAGTACCATTACATTAGCATAACGCTATTATACGGCTTTATTATTACAGACAAGCGAAACATTAGCATCATCATCACCAACATGACCGCTGTATCAACATGCATTTTTTATTATTATTATACATATATTGTAAAAAAATCTCGGAGCACGTAAAGACATGCAAAACGTTCATTAAGCACCATGAAGAAACACATGAATGTTGTCTCTGGTGAAGCGAATGGCGAGTAAAATAAAATGTTCATTTTTTAAACAGCTCTTCTGTAACTTTTCGTAGTTCTGTTATGTACCCATTTCCGGATTACTAATAGAAGAGATGCAACATAATAATAAATATATTCTCAAAGTTAAGAGATCATCTTTCCTCAACCGGTTTCTTTTACCCTCTTTCAGCTGCCATGTATCATCCATCTCGCTTGTCTTTTTTATATACTCTCATCTTCATCTGCTTTTCGTTCTCTTCACACTTGAATATTTTTATTCACACGTGCAAAAAACCCTTCTGACGAGATGATGATGAGCTAGAATATCAACCATAATAATTGCCAAAGTACACAAACATAACCACTCCACTTTTGCTAGAGTGAGCAGGGATGCGTGGATTTTTTATGAATGATTGTCAAAATTATGCGTGTATTTAAACAGAAATCATAATCATCATCATAGTCAACAAAACATTCACATAGTTTTGACAGATAACCTGTATGAATTCTGTTGTGGGAGAGCAAATATTATTATTATGCTAATTGAGCTGCATCATCATCATATTATCATCTTCTCTCCTTTTTGTAACTAGAAAAAAATGTTACTTGTTGATTGTATTATACGACTATCTAGAAGAAGGTACAGTAAATAACATGCGGGCTCGGCTCATCTTCCTTTTCTTATAAATAAGTAGGTAAAATTATTATGTAAATAGAAGAAAAAAACCTTGCATTGCACACTATGTTGTCGAAAGATGTTTTCGAAACGTTCAACTTTTTAAACAGGATATTTAATATTTCCTCACTAAAGTTGTAAAAGGACTGTTAAATACTTATTTAGCTAAATTAAAATAGGGAAGGTACGCAGTAAATAATATGCAAATTAATTGCGGCTGTTTCTTTTGAATATACAGTGCAAAAGTATTTCTTTACCCTTAGACTGCACTTCTTCTCATTTCAAGTGGTCAGATTTGTACAAAGTTGTATTAGCAAAATATTAGAGTCGTAAAGCACTGCTGTATAAAAAACTCACACAATATGTTTGTACCAGTGTTATAATAAATAACAATTGAAGCTATTATTATTACGAAAATTTAAGTAGCACCTGTCACAAAGTTTTTTTTTACTAAAAAAACAACAAATGTTTGTAAGCTCCCCCCTCATCTACATAAATAATTACACAACAGCGTTTTCTTGATAAAAAGGTAAATTGTTACCAATTACCATGCAAAAATTACTTTCATTTTACATACATTGGATTTCCCCCATTTGTCCAAATGGAATTTTAGTATAATTTATAATCGCTACTGTTCATATAAAGCTGCAATATCTAAAGATGTTATGATTTTGTTTCGAATTGTGACTGCTGCTGAGTGAACATTTTACACATTTTTTTGTGTAAAAAAAAGAAGACGAAAACGAGCGCACACACACATGTAATTAATTTTAGCGCGCATGCCTTAAAAAATTCTATACAACTGACAAGCATGCTGTTGTAGTTGTACAGTCTTTTCATCTTCATCATCCTCGTTACAATTACAATCATCATCAGTCAAGCTAAGCCACCTACTTTCCGCATTATTAGTTTTTTTCTGCACAACTTATAATAAATCTTGAAGATTTCTCTTTGAGAACAAATGATCCATTCAGAACATATGTAGCAAGGAGCACAGCAAGTCTTCTTATCTCTTCTCCTCGCCAATATCAGACCATAATCATTAAGGATGAAGAGCACAGAAAAAGACGTATGCCCAAACAAAACTTACGTCTTTTTTAGAGCTTTTAGTAAAATTGCCGTAATAATAGTAATGGAACCAATAATCAGCAGCAGCAGCAGCAGTGTCGTTGGTGGTAAAACTATGGAGCTACCACACACATATACTGCTTTTATGTGTACTACCACTACCACCTTCACCGCAACCATCACTTTACGTACATTTCAACAACACCACGGCACAGTCCACAATCACACCGTTTTCAGTTTAAAACTGGGCTCTTCTTGCACCGTTTGTGACTATAGAAAAGTATACATCAGAAGAAGCAGATGGGATGAGTCCCACACTGTCAAAAAAGAAGGATGACGAAAATGATGAGGAAGAGAGAAGGACAACGATATTATGGAATACCATCATCACTGTATACTCTCTCTCTCTCTCGTAAAGTTACGCAGACCTCTTTTTCTACAAAATATGAATGAATCACGTACATATCTAGTTATAATAATAAAACTAATAGAAACTCTGTCTTGTCATCACTCAACAAAACCTGTGTTCTTCATCTACTTCTACTTATCTTGTTATACGCAGTATAGCTGCTTCATACTCGAGCCACTTTACACACAAGTTGATCTCTTCTTTTTTCCCTTTCAGTTGACAAAGGAGAAAAATAACTAATAATAATCTTTTTCTTTCAAAAGATGAAGTATGATTACCTTCTTTGTGTGCTGCTCTCGTGTCGTTCTTCAAAGTTGAAAGGGGAACGGAACGCTCAAAGAAATTTTTTTAACTCTTTTTTTTCAAGCAATAAAAGGAAAAAAGAAAAAAAAAACTCTTTTTTGTAATATACAAACGTTGCAATATATGCTTGCTATTAGTTATTACTTACATCCCTCATTCACTTTTTCCTTTTGCCCACCAAAGAAAAAAAAGAAAAGCTGATTAATCATCATCACGAAACTGGGCTCGCAACGAAGAAATTAATCAACGCAAAAACCCATTCCCATGCTAATAATAACTTGTTTTCTCCAGTGTAAGTGAGCGCTTTTAAAAACGGAGAGATATGTACGGGCTCTCGAGTATTTT
>JAHZMT010003618.1:0-12522 GCA_027743785.1 Sinhomidia bicolor
AAAAATTCTACAAACGGTTCTCACATCGGCACTAATGTTTGTGGTATACGAAAAGATTTCTTCTTTTGTCTTTCGTTTGATGGGACTGAAAAAATAGTTGACCATTTTATTTATTACACACACAACGTGTGTGCAGCTCAACGGCTCATCATTCGTGGCCAAGCTTTGCTAAAAAGTTGTAAAATGTTAAGCACATTAATGTCTATTGAAATGTGACAAGTAAAGCACGAAAATTTTCTTATAAATGTTTTTATTGACTTTTTGATAAAGATTGTACTTGTACTAGCTAGTACATATAAAAGGTGAAATTAAAAATATAAGAGGTAAGTAACAATAGTTAAAAAAGATGATTGCGTGGTGTGTATTGATTATTTTAAGAAATTGACATACAAACTACATTTTTGTCTTTGCCTTTTGGTTTATTAC
Source organism: Sinhomidia bicolor (assembly GCA_027743785.1). Lineage (NCBI taxonomy): Eukaryota > Metazoa > Arthropoda > Collembola > Entomobryomorpha > Entomobryidae > Sinhomidia > Sinhomidia bicolor. The sequence continues at coordinate 427 of JAHZMT010003618.1, forward strand.
TAAATACATATTGTGATAAGCTTTTGTTTAACGTTTTATTGTCCTAAAAGTAGTTCGTCTCTTGGTCTCTTTGGTTTACATGCCATGTAAATCACAGATAATAAAATGATCAGTGTAGGAATTCCTAAGCCGATGGAAACAACAAGCATAACTAAGATAGAAACACGATCCGGAGGCGGCGTCCCAAATCCCGTGGTATACGTCCTAACATAAAAATATAGTTTTATCATTTCAGTTCGTGATGTTAACTTTAAAAAGTAATAAAGTGAAAATTGATCATCTACCATGATATATGCTTAGTTTTGTTGTAAAAACCATCCCCTTGCGTTCCAAAACTGATATTCATTGCTTCCAAAGTTAAACTATTGATCACAGGTCCAAAGTAGGACCACAAAATACTATCTTGGGTACTATCCAAATAACTTGAACCATTTTGAAGAGGATATGCAACAACATCAACAGAATCAATCACATCTCGAACTTCAGCCGTGTAGCAAATGGGTCTCCATTCGATATAACTCTCGTCGATTCCTTTCTTTGATGTTTTCACACTATATACTTGGAAAACGCCAGGGCTGTGTTCATCATCAAGTGTTTTCCTAACATCAAGTGTCATTCTTTTGGCAGATTCGTTTCTATCTCCATTGTCTTGCACTATAATGTACTTGAATGCGACACGAGGGTGCTTGGGATATTCATCAACAGTAGTATTTAACTGCACATCGTTGAATGCTATGTCCACTTGTGTATTGTTTTCATTATACATCATGTAAGGTAACACGGTACTGTAATCCTCAGTATTTTTCATTCGGATTGTTATCCTGAAAAATCCATCTGGACCCATACGTTTTGCTCCTAAATTCTCGCCTTCCTTATGATCATACGCCCTTGCTTCAAAGTTTAAGTTTACCATCGTTGAGTTGAAACTGGATGAGTTGTCTAAACGCTGCCAGAGGAAATTTTTGGTGTCGTAATCCTCCACTAGGCTTTGATTTGCAGTGTCTAGTCGTGCTTTATCTTCCTGATCATCGTAAAACCACACCTAGAAAAATGATACCATTTTACATTACGACAATTACCAACAAAGAGAGCATTATTAAAAGATTGTACCCCACCCTCATTTATGATGGAAAAATTTCCTCACCTTTACTAAACTCCATCCAAAAACGTAAAACGGACTCGGATCAAATTTGATAGCGCTTTCTCCATATCTCCCCTGAAGAATAACACTCCAATCTAAAGAAAGATTACTATGAAGTGGAGTCCGAGCTAAAAGAAGGCTCTACAAAGCAATTCCAAATAAAACAATAAACCAATAGAAAATATTACATCCAACTGCTTAGTGCTTCGCCATTTCCTGACCATTCTTTGTATAACTGATAACTGGCAAATTTTCTATCATGGTTTGACAAATTTGCTAGTCAATTTTCGGACCAATTACTTGATATTTCTCTGCTAATTTTCTTAGTTTCCAATACTGTTCAGGTTCATTCATTTCATTTGTATAGCAATAAATATTCCTGATATAGACACCACAAGCCACTACGTAGTATGTATTTTATCAGTTACATAAATATATTTAAAGATACACTTTTTATTCAGAAGTGGAATGTGCTGCGTAACATTCATCAATTTATTTTTCAATGGAAACTTGTATATTTTTAGAAATACTTTTTCAAGCACACTGCACACATAGAATTTGGGTCGTGGTTCAAATATAATTTATTATTTATTGTATCCTAATAATCTTATTAGGATAAGATGTACTTAATTATATGATTAAATAAAACAACTCACAGGCGCCCCGAGAAAGCTCCACACGAAATGCAAAGTATCACTTGGCCCATCAGATCGGATATGAATAAGACTCAGAGTGTCGTCTTTCGTACAGTCTTTAGTATCATTTGTTTGCAAAGTTTCACAGTCGGGGTTTATTGTAACATGGAACTGAGAAAATTTAATTAATTAAGATAATTAACTACTAAATTAAAAACATTAATCATTAATACTTTTAAATAAACTTAGCTAAATATAAGTTCAATTCAATTACCGTTCTGGAATCTCCTTTGTCAGCGTTGGAGATTCCATAAAATGAGACCACGAGAAACAAGCAAAAGCTTGTGGGGGAAAGTGGGAAAAACTTCATTGTTGTTTCTTCTGCTTAATTTCAGCTAATCATTTCAATTTCAACTTTATCCCTCAACAATAAACGACAGTTTAAGTCACTTAATGGCAAGTTTGCCTGCTTACAAAGTTATCAATCCTACAAATAAAAACAAATCAACTTTACTGCATACATAATCTGATTATAAAGCTCGGTCAATATCCCTAATATTTACAATTCCATTGCATTCTTGTATAAAATAATATAAAACAATTCTGCTGAAGAACAATAACCAATTGAGTATTTCTACTATTCTACTTCTCTATTTCTAATTGATTTGAAGTTTTTTTCTTTATACCTACGCCAATCAATATCAATCGCTCAAAACTTTTGCCAGTAACATAATAGTTTAAAAAATCGTTAATCAAGTTATATAATAAGGGAAGGTAATAAACAGTGATACCTTTTTTGAACTATCTTTTTTCTTGTTTGTGAGTCATGCGTTTCCAAAATATCGGGTAGACGATACCGATAACTAAACAACTTTCCAAGTTTCTTACTTCTCCGTTCAGTGTAATTTTGTAAACTGGTGTATTGTATATTGAATACAAAAAAATAATGATGATTAATACGTTCAGTCAAAAGGCGTAAATAGTTTTGTTGTAATACGCCTCATTCACTTAAAATCAGTTCCAAACAAAACGCAGCTATCTCTAAAATATTTGTACATATTGAGATAATATTGTCACTCACTATTTACTACTTCCAGCTCCTATAATCTCTTTATATCCTTTTTATTATATCTTTCGTGTAAAGATGCTGAGTTACTCATACCTAATTAGTTTAAAGTTTTGTTTAACTTTCACAAATCACATGATACGAAAATACGAATACGAGGCTGTCAAACAGATGATTTTCATTGACTTGTCCCCTCCACCCCTACCAGCACCAGCAGGCTACTACTGTGTTTACAAGGAAAATGATATCTCTTTTTGATGACTTTGTATCACCTGAAATTGCACGAGAAGTGTTGAAAATATATGAAGCAGGTACATAAAGTTTAAAGTAATAAACATACATCATACAGCTAAGCTAGAGATCCGTACCATTCACAGCGTTGTATAAAGCGTAGCTTAAGTATATTATAGTAATTCATGTTTAACACTGAATTGGTGCCCTTTGGTGAAGCACATACGAAGCAAAGCCATTAAAATTTTCGCTTCCATGAGACAAAGTATGGGAACTGGGAAGGTGAGAACCAGTGAGCTCAATGTCTATTTTCCGTCTGTCTGCTGGAAAATAGCTTCAGCATCCAGTTCCAAGCGAATTCGTGAATGAAAGCAATCAATGCATGCATACAACTTAAGTTTTTACACGAAGATTATACAGTATAGCATACAAACTTTTTATATACACGTGAATTCTGTTATAGTGTGCACTGTGCACTTTTGTCCATTGAATGACTTTTTGCAACTTTTAAAAACAATAATAATTAGTATGGTTAAGTATACATAAATATTTTTGTATACTTTAGAAACTTAAATTGAGATACTAAAATTTGTTGTTGTGTGACGAAAAAAAATTAGTCACGTCTCGAAATGGACCCGATGATGTTTAGGGATAAGTACCCACCTGAAATCAGGGACTGGTGGGAGAATACTTTAAAATGTCCAACATATGTGGTGGCTCCAATGGTGGATGCTTCAGAACTGGCTTGGAGAATGTTATCAAGAAGGTAAAAACACTTAAATTAGAGTTCTATTATTACGTGTTAACCACCACACTGTTTTACGGAGTATTTGTTCATAATTAAGATATACCTATTTCTGTCATTTTAGGTACAAAGCTGATCTGTGTTTTACTCCCATGATTCACAGTAGACTATTTACGGAAGACGTTAAGTATAGAGCGGAAAATTTATTTAATTGCGTAAGCGCTGAGGACAGACCGCTAATTGTTCAGGTGAGATTGTTATAGGAGAAAGTACTAAAGTGCGTGTGATTTTTTTTCAAAAATGGCATTATTTCAATATGTATGGCTTATAATTTGATCCCATTGCTCACCCCCTTTCATTTTCTCGTGGGCATATATTTAAATTATATCATCATTTGTAAGTCTATTATAATTTTTGTAAGCTAATAACCACTATTAAGTTTTCTTGATATATATGCTCTGATAAATGTCGTTTACAGATTCTCCTTGCCAGAAAATTTTGACCTGAGAAAGAAAGTGGCAAAAGCTGATACACAAAATGATTTACTGCAAGTCTCACTTACTATAAAAGAGAGATACGAGCCGTATGCTACCGGAGAGAAAGTTTGGGTTGAACCAGAACCTATAAACCCGGACCACCCTAAGCTGAGCCATCCGCGCTACTTGTGTCAACCTTATGTCCGCCCCCCAAAGAAGCATCACCTTTCCGATTCTGACACTATCAGCACAGAGCATCTCCACGACGAAATAAATGAACAAGAGCTAGAATCCGGTAAAAGGAGAAAGTTAGTAATCCCTGAAGCCCTTCAGGCAAAACTTGATCCCAACGTTGAATATTCTATCAAACAATTGAAAAAGATGGCAAAAAAACCTTTAAAAAACTGGGACGCTGAACGTTTGGTTCACATACCATGTTCCACGGACTCTTGTGCTAATCCGCAAGGGCAAAAATGTGAATATCGGCTATGTAAACCTTGTTGCAAAAATAAGTGTTATCATGACGAGTTGGACTGTTCCGGACACAAAATTTTAACCAAGACTGTTAGAATCAGGGCCAGAGAAAGAGATGCTGCGTTAATCTCTTCCAACAATGTCGATACCGACAAATGATAAAGCAATTTGGTGATAAATCAGTATAATTTGCATCCTAAATAACATACCAAAAATGTATTGGGACAGAGTGAAGAGTATTTATTTACCTATATATAAAAATTAGTTATGTTCAAAAGTGTGCTCGAAATACATTTCGGAATATTAAAACAAATTATCCAACACAGAGTAAGAACCTGAGACCATTACATTTGAATGATCATTTACCTGGAAAGAAACGAAAAAAAATTAACCTTTGTTTTGAAATATCTGTTTTGCAATTGTGGTTAATCCAATTTGCATACATACAATTGTGGTTAATAGTTTAAACTTACCACTATCGATTACCATTCCACCTCTAGATCTATGCCCTCTCCCTTTTCGTTCAGCATGAAAATCGAAACTAGAGCCATAGGCACCGTGTCCATACCCTCCAGCTATATTAAATTGAATAGGTGACACCTCATATTTGTTCGTTGGTAAATTTATTGAACTTTAATTTAATTAACTTACCATGAGTTCTTAAATAGCCACAATGTACTGATTTCACAGCAACAGAAAGAAGACCGATAGAGATGATCAGGACACATGAAAGAAACATCACTAGATTTTTTAAACGCATTATAAAGTAGTAGCACAATGGGCTGATAAACGTAAACTAAAGTTTTGCAGCGAGCTTTAAATTAGTACTGAAAACATGAGTCGATCATTTCAATGAAATAAATACACTTTTGATTTTGCTTGCACGTCATCATATTATTCAAAATGCTCCCATTTTGAGGTGCAATTGAACGTAAGGGTATATGTTATGGCATTTTTGAAAGTTGCACTTCTTCGTGTACTTTGGCTTGCTGAAGAGCATTTGTTGATATTCGTATGTACCAGTGCGCATAATTGATTATTCGTTCGATTTGCAACATGTATTTGAAGCAGTGAATCTGCATTTTTTGACGTGCTCAAAATGAACCTACTAGCCATTGAAGCATTAAACACATTTCATTGTGTGCGTAGCGTAAAATGTGCAACAAGTCAAGTAAATCGTCGAATGTCGGATTTTTTTTTGTCAAAGTCAGCTACTGATGCTATTATCATTACCATATGAGAAGCAACGGTTAAGCAACGTGTGCCTTTGCCACCATGTACCTTGACGTAAATGTGATGATATCATTTTCAAATTCCAATGTAATGGAACGCGTCGATGCTTTTGCTCAGTCATTCGAAAAATACACTTGCGTAGTACGATGAATGCACAGACTTAAGGGCATGAGTACAAACTATAACTAATGAGGTTGACGCTGCATCATGCACAATGAAAGGTCCCTTTTAAACATATTTATTCTTAAAGTACTTAAAGCGAATAGTAAAATCCAGGAAGTAAAAACGTCTTTTATTACACCAAGCGAAGGAATTTTACCTTCGCTTTGTTAAAATTTACAAGGGCTGCATTACACTCGAACATATTGTGGACACAAAACGAATTATTTGTCGTGCGAAGCGCTCACGAACCTGTGGTTACGGCGCCTGCGCAGGCTTAAAACACATTGGTAAATGACCTGAAGCAATTGCAATCAGTTTCTGCCGTACCGCTTGGCATTTCCATATTTCTGCAAAGTCACTCTTTTGTCTACCCATGTGGACCAAGTCCTCCCCTGAAATTTTATCGAGGTCGGGTAAGGCATCTGTCGAAGCAAGCATTAATGGAGTGTAAATAAGGGCCAAGGTAGTTCCATGACTTCTATATTGTTCAAATTCTATGCTGAAATATTCCCACGTTAACTCCTCCCCTTTGTAAATAGGTGCATTGACTTCTTGACTACTACTGCCGTGGCTGGTGACAAAATTGTTAAAGTTTTCGTGGTAGGTACGCAGCAACTTATCAAAATTCTCATTGAGTACTGACATTTTGATGCTGGTAAAAAGAAAATATGCCAAATCGCTACATCTTGATGTCACCCTCGCAAGCTGGAAATCTAGAAATTTGATATTTGTCGGTTTCCCTTGTTCATTATACTGGAACATGCAGTTATTTGTCCAACAATCTCCAAAATTTATTACAGACGGAAATCGTTTGGGTATTATTGCTTGTTTATGCATTCTTTCAAAAATATCGTGAAAATGCCTGTCAACTCGAGGAACCACGTGTTCCAGATTTTCTTCCTTTAAAACTTGAATTACGCCAGCAAGCTGAAAGTTTTAAAAAAGAAAAACACACTAATAATAGGAAGTGTACGTGTTGAGTTTGAGTTACAGTTAATGTTCAAATTGCAGTACCGTTTCCTTGATAAAGTTTCGATTTCTTTCAGTGACCTTGTCAGATTCCAACCAAAACGCTTCCACAAGGTCAGGGTACTTTACAAGGATATCTTCTCCATTGCCATGAAATTTAATGAATGACAATGCATGAAATTTTGCCAGTTCCTGTACAAACGAAAGGAAAACAGAAATTAGGGGAAAGTGAGATATTAAAGGAAAAGAAGGATAAATTTATTACAGAAATTGCCAATTGTGCATGGTCAAAATCAAGACCGGTAATACGATCAGCCATTTTGTATCCGTCCACTGTTAGATCCTCCATGAGGACATATCCACTTTGCTTATCTATCAAGGAAGAAACGCACTTGGGAAGAGACTTGTACCTGTTGTCAACTGCCAACAGATCGGGGAAAACATTTTCAAACATAGTCACTTCCTTTTCAAAGGCTTTTAACTCAAGAATATATTTAAGAATCGGGGCGTTTTCTGGAAGTGCTTTCAATATCAAGGATATTGTGTCAGTTTCCTTGCTGCAGTCTGCTGTCATATGCTGAACTTTCAAACTCAAATGATAAACCGCTGACATATAATTATCACCAGACGAATTCTTTCTACTAAGTTTAAAATCAATTAGGTTGATGTCAGAGCCATAATAATTGTGTACTAAGCGTACAATAAATTCACGATCGAGTTTTAACTCAATTGCGCTCAGGACAATTTTTGATGACGAAGACATAATGTATTTTTTGCTTTTTTTAAATTTTTATTTTATAGTAAAGACAAGGACACGTCTAAAAGTTGTATTAAATTTTTGGGCTTAACTTTAACTTATATTTTTGATTTTTGTAAATTTAACGTAAGGAGTTTTCATTGCTCTTGACAGACACTTGCCACAATGTACTTTTACATAGTAGTTCGTCCGTATTCTGTACTATGTGACATTGACGAAATACCTATGTGATCACCACTAATTCATATGCTATACTTGTCCATGAAAAACCCGGCCAAATCCGACAGATGATTTTCCTTCGCAGTTTGCACGCAATCACGCAAATTTAGGAATAAGCCAGCGTACAAAGCTATTTAGGTATATATACATATCTGTGCAAAATGTACCTTGTGTAGAATTTTTGCAATGTAGACAGATTAATATCTACGTGATTTGCAGCATGGACAACGTAGACCTATTTATTCAAAATGCACCATTATTCAATAAAGCATCATATTTCTTTCCATATACCTATGTACATAAATATGTATGTACAAAAGTATAAGAGATTTAACTCAATATTCACAAATAAAAGTTGTCAGTCTTTACCATTGTTTTGTTTGTTTGTCTGCGAACAATTAAAAGGGATAAAGGACAATTTAAAATTTATTATTACTTTTTTGTTAGTTGTTAGCTTCAGTTAACAAATACCGCATAAAACATCACGATAATTATATATTCTGTTTTATTAGATAAAGTTAAGATAGTAAATGACGATTAATCTTTTCAAAACCATTATTAAGACTGCATACTTGAAAATCGGAACAGACTGCTTTCGTTTTCTATTCTCAACGACTAACGTATAGCCAATAGCCAGCAGTTTCTCATTCCAGAAGTTTCACCATCTGTATCTGTGTATGGTGTCTGTATCGTGTCATACCGATACCACTGGGTTTTCTACCCTAAAATGACTCCCAATAAATAATTAACCTTTCAGAACTTGGTCTTCTGTATCAATTCCGTAAGGATTGATATGAGTAAATAGAAAATATGACGACGTAATGCAATATTAACTTAATCCAAAAAAAACATGACCTTGTGTAAAGGTATGTTGTTATAAACAAAGCATTCAAAGCAACAAAGAATTCGTGACTGTTTGCTTGCCTGCAAAATTTCACTTGATTCGTTTCAGGTTGACTCACTTATTTTAGGTGACAATAATTATTTTGTTTTTAGGACAACAACCACAGGGCAGGACCAACCTAAAGGCCACATGATATTTTCTTTTTAAAATAATATCAAAATATAATTTGTATTTGCCAGCATTCCCATTTCCCATCTGTACGACAATCGTACTACGAATACTACGATTACGTGCAATTATCCAGTTTTTGCCAATGTATATATTGCATGGGTCGAGAACAGAACATTTTCTCTTTCTCTACATGAAAACATGACATTTTGCTTTTTTCTTTGCACACTTACACTTCCTTCCGTTTCCTTTGTTTTAATATAGCAGGATTTGCATAATTACAATTGCACATGACTTCCAGTTCAATGGCATTCACAACTTCCTCAAATCTTACAATACTTTTGGACTTTCCCAGCTAGACTTACTACACTAAAAAGTTTGGACATTTGTACCAGTCAAAACAAGCCGTAGTCAGGCCTATTAGGTGTGGGATTGTTATGCATGTAATGTTACATAGTGTCGAAATTGCAGAATGTTTAACTGGTGCATTAATGTTGTTCTCACCACTAAAAACCATTCGTTTCCACCCTTGGAAAAAATTGTACAAAAGAAACATCGAAAATTTTGTTTGACCACCTGTGCATTGTAAAGTAGCTATGTTTATAAACTTGATTATCATAGTTGCAGATGCTCAATTCAAATTGCTATGAATTGTATATGTAAATAAATAAAGCAAAATGACAAATTAGGTTAGAATGCTCTGAAATATTTCTTGAATTGTTGGATGCGCTGGCGCTTGGAAATAATATGTAAAAATACACGTACTGTCCACATTTATTTTAACTGTTTTATTTAATACTGATATTATTTAGATAAATCACGCAATGATACGAGTTTATTAGGATGTAAAATGTGAATTCAAAGTAAACTCAACCTCGCATTTTAGCAATACCCAAAACACACGCATCCAGAAGTTCTGGATCCCATCTAATGGCTTCTGCTGGATGAATGCAAATCGAATATTGCTTATGTAATGCACTCTTTTACTTTGATTCTTCAATGACAGTTTACAATGTATTTGAGTCATGAACCGGTTTCAAAAATTTATTAAATGTCACAAATGACGAAAAATGACAAACTCTTTTTAAGAAAGCATAACGCACATGAGTTGGGAATATGACTATGACCCGAGTTAACATATTGCACTAACTTTTAAATGCAAATTTTGTGTGTACCGAGAATTAAAATAGATTGAGTGTAAAGTAAAAGAAACAAAGGTACAACATGTGGGCTATCGATTTTTGTCTACCTTTAAAGAGGCGAGAGCTTTCTATAAACATACTTCCGAGCTTTGGAGAGCATGTAACCCAAAATTGGAGTAGTCGGCGATGTACGGAAAGTCTGTTGATGTGAGGGAAAAAACGAAAACAAACTTTTCACATAGCCAATAGTAAATCAACTGGAGGAGTTCTGGAGAACAGGCGAGTAATGTAAACACAAAATATATGTGGTAGAGTACTAAGCTAATTTGCTAAAAAAATGTTAGTCTTAACCTTGAATCTATAAAATTTACTCTCGTGCAAAGGAATAATATAAAATTATTATAATTACTCAAAGCTCAAGGTTATGAAACCCCTTAATCGTATAATACTGTTGTGAAATCGTGTTTGTTAAAATGAAGTTTGCAATGGTATACATTAAGCTGCATTAACGTTCTTGCTGAAGTATGGCACGTGGTAGTAAAAAATCATTTAAACAATGTGGAACTTTTATAGTAAAATTTATAAAAACATGTGCTCCGTTAATGTCGACGTGATGATGAGAGCGTTAGTTAGCGGATGTCTTGGGCTACGACCCCTTTCCAGAATAACCTGCATATAAATTTAAACACTACACTCCTTTACTTCTAAGTTTAAAATATTTGGAAAAGACTGACTGCTGCACCCTTCTACACCAGGTAAGCCAGATTTAATTCTTATTTAGAGCAATTTTCTTAGTTGTTTTCAGTATATTTTGCGTAGATTTATCTACATACACAACAAAAGTTCAACGAAACTATTCGAGATATTGATAACATTAATAGATCAGTTCAATTTAACGAGTACTGGTGATGTGTGCAGCTGTGGTGTATATTTTTCCTAGTGGTTAATAAATGTAGTATTAATGAAGTTCGAGTTGGAGTTTTATTGCATACAATCTACTATAAAAATGCAACCTGAGCATTTTTGTTCTATGAATGGTGGCGGGGAGTAACCTATTTACTGAAATGCTGATAAGATCTTTGGAAGTTGAGGTTTCCTGTTGTATAATCATTAAAAACTTTGGTGAAACAAACAAATTCGCGTTACTCATTTATATAATTTATATCCATGACCTAAGTAAATTAATCGTTTATAATGTGTCATTGTACAAAATATTTTCATGTGATTTTTTTCAAAAAATTCTTATTAAATATGATGCTCATAAATTTTGCTCACTCTTTCTATAAATATCAATCAACATAAAAGATACATTAAATCTCTATTGTATAAACTGTCCCAAAATGTAGCTCGCATTAAATTTTATAGTATTTTAATGAATTTTATTCTCATTTTGTATTTAAGTATTAGTAGCAAGTTGACATCTAATGCATAATTGATTCTACTTACGTTGATCGAAATGTAGTACATAATCCAAACATGCACCACATTTTTTTTATTTTCTCTGAAGACGACCAATACTGGTACATAGAAAATAATATTACTGCGTAAATATACAGAAATGTACAGAAATTAAAATCACGTTAATTAATTATTTTTGGAGTTCAAGCTGTCAGCAACCTTTTGTATTTACTCAAAAGAATCAAGTAAATATGAAGAATTCGATTGTATAGCCAAAAAGAATGACAACTTAAGAGTTTACCATTAAAAAAAATTTCATTCAACATTATAAAAAAAGAAAAAAAGTCAAGATCGCGCATACCGTACACCATACCCGACAACCCGACTACCTATATTATTACAAAATCCAATTCATCATGCGTACATCATGTAGTGG
>JAHZMT010003619.1:0-27688 GCA_027743785.1 Sinhomidia bicolor
AGTATATTAACTGAGAGTTGCCTGTACTATATTGCAATCTCATCTCTTTTTTTCATACATATTTTTCATTCATTTTGTTATTAACCAAAAATACCAAAGGAAAACCACAAAAATCTTATTAAGCTCACCAGCAGAGTGCAATACATTGAAGAAATAAAGTGTAGTGTAGCACAATCAAATTTTTGAGTCTAATATAAAAATGTTACAAACCAGCCAACAACAACTTTACCATAACCAGCCATCGTTCTTTTATGTGAGATGTGATATATTATACTTGTGTTTTGCTTTGATTTGAATGAAGAAGCAATCATTCCTAGGTAAAAATTACGATGATGATGATGATGATGATTAAGAAGAATGATCATTATCAGATAAAGGAATTTTTTCCGTGTTTTTTTCTTGTCACTCATTCAAACAGAAGTGCAGTGAACAATAAGTGGATTTTTTACGGTGACGTGATGGCAATGATGCTGTGATATGTGATATTTTATGAAGGCAGTCATGCATGCTATTGTAGATTTTTTGCAGGACATTTAGATACATTCTCCCCCATTTATTACAATGTTGACGATGGTATCCACATTATTGACATGGGATGTAAGAAAAAGTCCACGCCAAATTTATTTTTTCAAGAATCTTTTCATGGCGTGGCATGACATATTTCATCTTCCAGAGGCTATTATGATATGGACCCATACCTACCAGCGTGTAGGAGAATGACATCATTTTGTGGGTGATATTTTCAATAATAGCGCAACGCACCGCACACATAAGGCATAAACTACATGGCCATTGTACTGTAATCTCTTTTTAATACAGTAATAATTAATGAAGGAGGATATTTCATAAAGATGAAGAAGTGGATTACATTCGTTCATGTTGTTGTGTGTGATAATATTGCATTGCCACATAAATATAAATGACATATTATTCTTTGCATTTTTGCTATCATTTTAAATCAGATGGCAATGAGGCTGACGAGGAGGACAAAGAGACATGATCATGATGAAGATGATTATGGTGACGATGACAAAGCAAAAGACATTTTTTTCACTTCCCAGTTGACGCTAGTTATTTTACATGCACATGTGTGCTGTTATCACCATTATTGTCGTTACTGGTGGTTCATCGGTTGTATCATCATCATCGGCACAAAAATAATTAGTTCTCATGAATGTGAAATTTTCTGATATGCTGATCGTCATTCCATTATTAAATTTGCATTCAAATAAGGAAGAAAAAGCTTGGGGAACGTTGAACGAGACACTTGATAACGTTATTGTATAAATTTTTAAGCTGCTGCCTGACAAAATTATAGTGTATTAATGATACTCTCTAGTCAGAACGTTATCTTGCATTATTTCACTTGTTTAAATGGCGTAGGCAGGTTCCTTTTTTTATTGTAATAGTGCGTCATCCCCATCCGCGTCACCCCATTCATTCTATATTTTTTATTTAAAAAATGTGCGTTTCGTACTTGAAAGTACATTGTGCAAGGCAAGGTTCAAACATGTGATTTGTATGAGATTTGTATCTTTCCCTCCACACCTAATGTGTGTTAGAGTGTGAGACATTTTAAACTGTGGTTTGGTTTTTTGGTGGTCGTAAGGTGTCTCGTGGAATAAAAGAATCTGTGTAGGCGATGAGATAATCTGCATAAAAAGTGCATACATACATTCAGCAGAGTACTAAATTACCTAGACACATTACTCATTTTACATAGTAAACACCACACACACGCTTATGTATTTAGGCATTCATGCACAATACCATAAAAAGTACGAAGATGTATGCCATCGTCATGTCATGTCATCCTCTTCTCAGCATATAGTCACTGTATAAAAACACTTATTATTATTGTTATAATCCATACCTATCAATTGAATCTATCCAAAAAATTCAAGGAACCACTACTACTATTCTATTACTACTACCACCACCAAAAATCTCTCGTAATCATAAACAAGGCCTGACTTTTATAGAAGTGGTGACCATGTAAGTACTCGGTCTTCGTATCTACATTTCTTTTACTCCGCTGTTGTCCGTATTAACATGTATACCTATTTATACACACGAGCTGTTATTACTAAAAAATGCAAATGAATGTTTAAAAAAGTGTTTAAGTATGCACAACGCGTATGAATGTGCTTGAATATTTATCCTATAAATATATCAATACTATTAATTTTCGTGAATCTTCATTTTTATAGGAAAAAGTAAATAACAATTGCTTATGATGATGAACACATCTTTGTCTTTTTGATCAAATAAAAAAACTTATATTTTTGTATTGTTTATTTCTTATCCTAAAGAATGTTCACTTTGATGACTCGACTCTGTGTTTCTCTTAAAATTGTTTTTCTTTGCAATTTTTTTAATGACTCACTCAGTTTTGTGATTTTGATTTGAGTGAATCTGCAGAATTTCTTCATTTTTTTCTTACTGTTTTTGTTCGCATTTTTGCGTTGCACTGTCGGTGGAGATAATTAATTATACACATGATGTCATATCTTATCTTCATCTGTTTTTTCAAATTTGGCTTTAATTAAATGAACAGCGGAGAGAAGACAGAAGAAAAGGAGTAAGGCCCGTCAGTGTTTACCTGCAAATCTGCTTTAATAAACGACAAAAAAGGGTTCGTTTGCACGGCAGGACGATACGCTATTTTGAAAGCTTAATTATAAGCTACTGCTGACGCTACACTATACATTTGAATTGTGTGATGCTGTGAAGATAATTTCTTTTTGAAGTAAACTATGAGTGATGCCGATGTATGTGAACCGATCCGAGTAATGAAAAAAATGATTATTAATATTATTATTATTATGGCTGACAAGAGTACTTTTTTTAAAAAATAGGAAGGCATATAGTATATCATATCAAATTTAAGGCTATTATGATTACACTTACCGTAAAAATAAATTAAAAAGGTTCCTCCTACTTTGTTATTTTTTGGTAATCCTACGCTATTTATATGCGCAAACTCATTCGCTCGCTGTATAGCCTATGAAGAAAAATTTAAAGTCAAGGTCAGTACAGTTGTGGTGGTGTGATTTGATCTCCTTGATGATACTCGCTTTACTACCTCGATTTATACTGCTTGATATGTGCATACACACACACACCAGCACAAATATAAAAAAATATTATATTATATGAAAGGTTGTTCTTCTCCTTCTTTTTTGAGTGGACAGCGAAATTACCTAGAACGATGGCAGTAGGGAGCGGGCGGTTCCGGAAACTTTTCTTGATTCACATTCACAAAATCAGAAACTGGTCTTGACTCCTAAAAACGGCAACAACACGGCTTTTATTTTGTGGAGAGGAGCCGTGTGGAGAGATGAGACTACGCGTGGGCGGTGATGATATAGTGGACAAACAAAAACAAAGAAAAAATAAGCTCAGTAGTAGTAGTGACGATGAATGTTTGCACTTTGCTTGCTTGTTAGTACTGCTGTTGCATGCAATTTAATAAGATGTGCTTTTTCCAACGAGGAGAAAAAAAAGTTGGCTTCTCCAAATACGGTTCCGTTCGTGAAGATTAGAATGGAATGGGTAGTTTTTTTGAGGGATGATGATGGGGCTATCCTATTTATTTTTTCGTTATTCCATTCTTTTTTTTCTCTCTCTCTTTTTTCTTATTTTATTGCTACACGTTGACTGACCAACAAAAGTAGACAAATGAAATATGAAAAACTCACTTGTGCACTTGTTTCAATTTTTTTTTATCACTTTACACCGTTTTTTACATTCACTCTTGAACAAAAATGGATAAAATGAAAGGCCAGTTTTCAATAGGTAAAATTTTTATTGATTCCTCATCGTCGCTTCTTGACAAAAGTTGAGACTGCCCGTTTTAGGTATCTGCAGCGTATTACTATTATTTTTGGTGAAGGCCAGTTACTTTTTTTCTTTTGAAAACTGGCACAGAATAAAAATGTATAATAATCAGCAAGCCAGTTGCTTCTTTTCGGTCGGGGGCGACCAGGGTAGAAAAAAAAATTCTCGTTTTAAGTCTTGAAAAACTTTTCGGTTACATTTTTCGTTCAAGATGGTGATGATGATGGTTTTCAAGTTGCTGCTTCATTTACTTCCTGTTTGCTGTAGTCCTTGTTTTTTGAACACATAACCCATCATCATCATCATGCTCAACGCGCTTATTTTTTTTCTTCGTGATTGCATGCACAACTCCTCTGTGCTTACCAACAACACCGCTATTACGGCTGCAAAAATAAATGACAAAAAAAATTAAATTACATTTTTCTCGGAGGGTTACACAACACAACCAAACAAAATTACACCTTTTTTATTACTGTTTCCTGTGTGTGCTGTAGCTCTAGCGTTGTATTAAAAGAAGAGGCAAAGGCAGACAGTTGCAATTTATTATCTCTTCAAAAGTAGTAACAGCAGAGAGGTACAATATGAACAATATAGTCTATAGATTCAAGTAGCGACAGCGAAAATTACTATTATCTTCATGTTTTGTCTTATGATGATAATGTTGATGAGTATCTCCTTTTTGTCACGTCTCAACAGAAATGACAGGGAAATAGCAAAAATGTAATAGTAATAATATTTTTTATATCTTTTTGCAATCTACTGCAAAATTTTTTACTGCTTATTCCAACTACTACTACTATTATTGATGCTGCTGTTTCTTTCTACTATTACTATTTACAATTATTGTCATGCATTTGTGCACACTTTGGAGGGAACAAGTTTGTTTTACTACTGCAGTAGACATCATCACATTATTTATTATAGAGAGAAGGAGAGACAAAACGACTTCCTCTTGATTTCAGCATCAAGGACCTCGAAAAAAAACCAGCAGATGAGAAGTTGAAGATGGGTCTTTATAATTTTTAATGTTATATATATGTATGTATCCACTGAAGAAGATAATGATCATGTCATCATCTTCAAAAGAACATCTTCACTTCACAAGATGAGGGTAGACTAGTGTGAGAAAAAAATGAATATATAGTCTATTAAGTACCAAATTTTTTCCTTCAAAAAAACTACAAAAAACTAACAAATAGGTACTTGAAGTATAATAGTATATGCTTTTATTCTACTGCGTCCTTTGATTCCGTGTTTTAAACAAATGATGATAATGACAGAGTGATGACGACGATATTGTATATGAACAGTGATAGTAAATGCAAATCTCTTTGATGTGACGGTCGACCATAATATAAGGGCGCAGTAGCCGCTTACTATGTATGTAGTTAGTAAAGACTAAAAAATCAACTATCTTTATCAACTTTACCTACATACTTTTAAGAAGCTTAGCATTGGAATCGAATAGATCACGTCACGCGTCGAAGAATGAACTCATCACAAAAATTCCTTCATGATTATCATCATCATCGTCTGTAATGATATCCAGGTGTATTTTGCTTGTTACGTTTGCATTACTACATAGTCCAACAATGTGGCAATGGTAATGAACAATGTTGTTAAAGTAGCGTACAAATGATTTTTTTTCTCGAGTGTACCTTATGGACTATTGGCATTGATAAAATACTACTACTATTGGTATTATTTTATGCGATATGCATACGATATGCTCTTCTAAAGTACACACGGACGGACGGGAGTAGACATTGCCAGTAAAGCACACACAGAGAGTCATCATGACAAAAAAATGAAACCAAGGATAAAAAATCATAGCATTTATTATGATTATTATTTTTACCTTCTCAAGTTCTTTCCCTCCCGCTGCTATTTTAACAATTTTTCAATTGAATATTTTTATTTATTTTTTCGTAGATGTTGTCTCTTCACCACTTCACTTGAAACCTTGTCGATTATTGTTGTCGATGAGTAGCTGTTGGAGTGCAGCGTAAAGATGATGATGATCTTGTAAAATTTGAAAGTGAGAAGAATTGGAACAATGGCACTTTGTATTTACGGCGAATAATATTACTTTGATGTCGTTTTTTGTTGTCCCATGGCTGGATTCTTTTCTTCATTTTTTTATTATTTTATTTCACAAAATCATTGTGGCTAATTAGCAAACATTGATTTTTCTCACTGATTTTAGTACCAATGATGTGCATATGGGATGTAAAATTCATGCAAATTCTTTTTTTATTGAGAAAAATCCCCCAAGGGTCAATCAAAAAATTATTTTTGGCAACACAAACATTCACTTTAACTGACCAACAAAAAATAGACAATTGTAATTGTAAAACAGTAAAAAAAGTAGTAATGTTTAATTGGATTCTTTTTTTTTTGTTCTGTCCACCTTTACTCGACTATGGTCCGCACACTTCGCATTCAGATGACTGGTGTTCTCCCGACGACGACTCACCACAAACTTGACTCCTTGGTCCAATCCCTCCTCCAAATTCCATTATTCCATGCACACACGTCACACGGAGCAGTCTGTTGAGCAATAACACTGCCTGTATACTACACATCAACCTTCATCTCCTCCAAAAGGAATGTTCATCAGCGTAACAAGAGACGTAACACCAAATCCTAATTGTATCATCGTTCTTCTTGTTCCCATCACCCTTCTTCTGTTTATAATGCTCTTTCTACTGATGCTGCTGCTGCCAATGATGATGGTCATGTTTATTTGGTCATATTACGACGAAGAAGAGTACCTACATACCTGTTACATGGACACAGCACCACCACCGCCGCCATCAAAAAAACATGTGCCTACTGATCACATTTTTTTTATCTTGGAATAGGAGATATTTAAAGGTATTCTGCTGAAAAATTATTAGCCAGAACAAACCATCACCATCAACCACACCGTATTATATTGAATATTATTCACTGTGTTTAACCAAATAACCATCACTTGATCACTGAACTGATGCACTGCTGGGCTTCCTACATGCCCTTTCTCACAGTTGTTCCTTCACTCGTATTTTATAAATAATGTTTAAGTGAGGTGATCTATAGGCAGTTAATTACCACAGACAGGTAAATACAATGAAAAATGCATAACACCACCACCATCAACAACACTAACAACCAGAGACCACACCAAAAATGTGTGTCCAACGCCAACACACCTGAGCCTGGTGAGCAGTAAAAAATAATAAAAGTGCAGATATGATGATGAGTGAGTGGTAGTGCAAGTGAGAGCACAGGTGAATAAAATTATAATAAGAGGGGTATATTCTTTTAAAATGTCTTTACTTACTTTGTTAAATATTATTGCTGTATGCTTGATTTGATTATATTGTTTGTCCTTCTCCTCTCCGCCTCTATCTCTCTACTTTGTCTAACTGGTCCATGCAGTTGCAGATGTCGATGACGATAATATGTATTCACATTAGGTAACAATGAGTGAGTACAAAAGGTGGAGTAGTGTCAAATTGAACAATTGACACCAGCAGCAGTCGTCAGTTGGAAATATAGTGTGCAGTAGTACTACTACTAGTCTCCTCCATCCAAAAAAAAAATTCAACAATGTTCATCGGACGGATGCAATGAAATTGGTGTTTTGGTACCTACTCATGCCTATATATCTCTTAAGCGAATAGTCCTTTCTTTCTTTCCTTCTTCTTTAAAAAATATGCGAGGAATATAACTGTCTTGTTGATAGATACACACACAACACTGCATTTAGTCAGTACATTGAATTTTTCAATACACACTCACGCTGTCAGTGTATCTCTGCAACAGGTTGGCTATTGTTGACGCTGCGCTGCTTGTTGCATGAAGCATTATATTATTATTATTATGATTCTACCTTCTTAAACTTTAAAGGAGCAGCAGCGAGCATTGTTATTGATGTTATATTTTGTCTACTAAACTTCATCAACATGATTATTATATGACGTTACTTTTCTGTTGTTAGTTGTTGCTGCTGCTGACGATAATATCAAATGCGCTTAAATAAGCAAACTATGTATGTATAATGTCTGATGATGTTGAAGGGGGGAAGTAAATAAAGGGTAAGGGTATAAAAAGATCATAAATACATAAATAAAAAAATCTAACATATATACCGTGTTACACTGTATATACAACTTATTCAAAAAATACACAGGCAAAGGATATACACTTAACAAACTAAACAATACAGTTTAATGTAAATGCTCGGGTATTTTTTAAAATATTAATATGATAGTTAAAGTAAAAATACATACATTTTTGTGTACAAGAGTGGTAATAATCATAATAACCAAATGGCAGCAATATATAATATGCAGTAATGCATGTAATAATAATAAGCTTAAAAGTTTAACTATAATATGATTTTTGACGATGATGATGAGGGAATGTAGATAACGACAAGAAGTACATGAGAATGTATGCGTGTACATAAAGCACGACCCATTGTTGTCTGCAGCAGCCAGAGCGAGAAGGATTACGTGAAGTGTTGTATAACTTGTAAAAAAGGGAAGAACAATAAACGAAAGGATGTTTGTTGGATAAGCTTGATGTAAATGTACGTAAGGTAAGATGACGATGGTGGCAAGTATAACGTGTAAAAGAATGCCTGCATTCAGATGCCCTGTTTCTGTTTACCTGTACAGGTATTCATTTTTCTTTTATTATTACAGGTATAACATTTTAGTTAACAGGGCAAAAAATAAAAAAATACATAAAAAATGGAATAGGGAAGCAAAAATTGTCTTGTGTGTGAAGTGATACATGCATAATATAGGCGTAATAACGTAAGGGCTTAAAGGATTACGAAGAAATGAGAGGAGGCATGTTGCATGTTCTGTATATATGTATATATATATACCTGTTTGTAAAATGGACAAAAAGGTGTAATCATAAAGTAATTGTTGCATGCACCACCGCTGTATATATACTACCCACGAAGAGGACGACAACGGTGCGATTCAATGATGATGAGTCGAGAGAACCAGGATGTATGCCTATGTGACTACAGGGATGAAATGATTGAAGCACGCTGCTGCTGCAGCTGTTGCTGATGATGATGTTGATAATAGGATTCATTCCTGTGATCCTGCCAAGTTATAGGTTTTTCCTCAGGGATAATAGTAGTGCAGTTGCACACGTAGTAAACCCATTTCGTGAAGCAAAAAAATATATTATAAAGAAAGATGTCGTATACATCAACAAGCATACCACGGCGTCACATGTAACATGCCTAGGTAAATATGCGGGGTATAAGTTCAGTTATTCCAATATTCCAAATGAGCGCACAGGCAACAGGTAGTCTCATAACAAGAGAAAAAGGGGTTGAATGATTATATGCTGTGGTGGCGGTGGTGGTGACGAAGAACAACGATACACTAAATGGATTTAAGAACTCGAAATGGAAAGGATTGTTGGCAAACTAGAAGGATCTCTGTCTATCACTGCAAACACAAACACAGCAGCAGTCAGTCGTGTAGGGGGCTTCAGTCAGGAGTAATCAGTAGACCTGAAGGATTTTCCCTTTCACTACACCCCTATACGAATATTACTACCACTATGATCTTCAAATTCCATTTTATAATATTTTACTGGCAACTATAAAAAGCCAACACTGTATAAACTCTGTCTGTTTACCTTATGTTACCTTACCTGGTAAGATGGCATTGTGTTTTTTACCTACATTGTATAGACTGGCGGTGGTGGTAGTGCGTTTACTACTAGTCCCTTTCAATCGCATGTACATTTATTCGTTTACTGATCATTGATCACGATGATGGCTTTAAATAAATGTGGTATGGTTATATTAAAAATGCTAACTAGATACGTTGACCTTCGTCATCTCAATCTGAAAAGTAGCAGCGTCACAGAGCATATCAGCAATAATAATAATAACATGCATGCATGCACATAAGACGCCAAGAGAATCCTAAAGTGATCCCAGCCAGCCAGCGCAGCAACTTAAAACGTATAGTGATCATTTTTGAAAAGATAGTTACTATGCACCACTTGTTCATCATCAGTTTTTGTCGTCGTGAAATACGTCTTATAAAGTGTGAGTATTCATTTAGTCACAGTACAGTGGAAAATGCAGTTTATTCTTCTTCCCTCAACTGAAGACACATAAGAGGATTATGCAATAGTCGTTGATATTTTTTATGACATGACAAAGGGTTTAAAAAGGTGGATACAAAACGTGAAGGCGAAGGATGTGAATGTGAATAGAATAAAACTGCATGCAAAATTCTATACCTAGACATATAAATACGCAAAAATGTACATATGAAATATAAGTATTACCTACACACATATTCGTACATACATACATACTTACATTTCGAATTCATGAGTTGTTCACAAAGTTATTTTTCACATTACACATTTTTCTTCATTTCCTTCCTCATTTTCGTTAGAGAACAACACAGATCAGCATTTTATAGTCTTATAAGACGAGTATTTACAAGCCTTCAGGCAAAATTCGTGTGTAGCAGCGTTTTATTTTCTTTAGGTATATATAAATGTACGTGTATTATGAGGAGAATAAGTTTAGAGGCAGAATCGTAAGAAGAATGAATTATTGCAAGAGGAACTAAAGTATTATATGGCTTGCTTTTGTAGAGGTTGTGGTAGCCACCCACCCAACACAAAATAAGCAGCACTGACAATGTGAATATTTTTTTTTCATTGTTGCTGTTATATAAGCCATTAAGTGGAAAAAATGGGAAGACAGGAAAAGGAGTTTTTCGCTTTGATTATACGATGAAAAAAGCCTAAGTTTGCTCATATCTCATATAACAATGCTCATGCTCAACAAAATACTACCACCACCGCCAATAGTAGTAGAGCAATCATAATAATTGTTTTTATATGAAATGAATGATATCATCATCATGATCATTGTTGTATTGTAGTTTAGCAAATTCTAAATAATGTGTAGGTACATCATCTTTTCCCATTTCTTCAGGTTGCTGGCGATGACGCTGATGTGAGCTTTTTTCATTGGCAATTCGTACATATGAACGTTACTCATTAAGTCTCATTGCTCATCAGATTTTCTTTGAAAAGCATATTATGTGCCATTTTAAAAGCCATTACAAAAGATGGGTATAAGCTAATTTTTACGAGCGTGTTATATAAGTGATGTATAATGTATGTATGTTTTTTCTTCTGTTGTAAATGTAAATGCTGTAATTATGTTGAAAGATGCATTGTTGATTGAGATTGTACGTGGTAGACACATAAAAAATCCCCAACTCATCTTTCCTTTGTTTAAAACTTTTATTCCTCTCTGATTTTACGGATTTTGTAAGTTTTATAGGTAGTCGTTTCCTGTTTGCTTGCTCAACGCTCCCAATGTTGATGCTTTGCCAAGTCGGGAGCTGGTAGCAGGCAGACCGGAGAAGAAGCGTCGGATGATGATGTTGTTGGGGTTGTTGTTATAAAAAGGTAGGTTGAAGCGGACTACTAATAGCTTTTTTTCTATTTAAAACAACAATGGAAACGCCGTAAGTAATTATGTTGAAAGATGCATTGTTGATTGAGATTGTACGTGGTAGACACATAAAAAATCCCCAACTCATCTTTCCTTTGTTTAAAACTTTTATTCCTCTCTGTTTTTACGGATTTTGTAAGTTTTATAGGTAGTCGTTTCCTGTTTGCTTGCTCCCAATGTTGATGCTTTGCCAAGTCGGGAGCTGGTAGCAGACCGGAGAAGAAGCGTCGGATGATGATGTTGTTGGGGTTGTTGTTATAAAAAGGTAGGTTGAAGCGGACTACTAATAGCTTTTTTTCTATTTAAAACAACAATGGAAACGCCGTAATAAAATAATAAAACAGCGGTCTTCTTCTTGTTTGGCATTTGATTGTTTCCTCCTTGTGTTCATTGTAGCTTGCTTTGTTATTATTACCCGTTCAGGAAAATATTACCTGTCTTCTTCTTCTTGGCTATTAATTAAAGATAACGGTGAAGGGTGGTGGTCCATTACCTACTTGGTCAAATGGAATAATGTCTACCCATGCACTATAAAGTACATGTTATACTTACGTGTGGTGTAGTACGTGGTATTTAAATTAATTCGCTATTTATAAAAAATATCAGCCAAGGTTTAAAAGGCTGGGTAGCTTAATTACGGATTTGTTTGTGGTGGTCATTCAAACAAGAAATAAGTAGGCTAATTTAGGTTGATAGTATGATTGTAATAATAATGATGCTGTTGGCGATGACATGGAATAGTAAATAGTAGGATGGACATTATTATGAATACTAATTAAACTGCGAATAAAATATTATCATACTGGCAGCAATTACACGTAATATGAATGAATGGTGTCTGCTTGGACAACGAAAAAACTGTTAATTGCTCTCATTTTCAACATGATTGTCGTCATACATATTGCTCACAGAGAGTTTGTTTTTGTTTTTTATTGTTTCTCACCATTGTTTCCTCATTTTAAGTCAGGGCCACTCGACTGAATATTGAGCTGAGACACGAGGTCAAATCTTGATTATGTAACAACAATGTAATATGAGGAATGTCAGTTAATTTATGAATTTTCCATCAGCAATCATTCCCTACACAGCTGATGAGTTGGTCTGCACTTGTGTGACTCACACACATCATCAGAACAAGAGTCAAGTCTCAACAATTATCTATAATCATCTCGTTACATTTAGCTCTGATAAGCCCAGTTGGGCATAAATGCATCTCAAGTATGGATCACGTACAAAAAGAGGCATCATGCATAAATATATCACGTCGCAGGAACTGAGAGGAGGTTTGAACGAAACGCTTTGTGGTTCTCATGATCAAGTTGGAGGTGGAGAAGGCATTTATGACATGACATGGTTTTTTTCAGCCATTAATACAACAATGACAACAATAACAACCACCAACGACAATGCTGCTACTACTACTGGTTCAGGGCATGGGAATACCTACCGTCTTTTGACTATATTTAGGAATGTCCACTGATTTATTTATTGGCAAGCTTCATTTCGATTTTTTCAAGATAAGTGTGTGCTGCGTGGTGACCTGTATCATAATAATGCTTATTATATGGTGCTAGTACGCACTTCAGATAAAAATATCTAACTTTGTTGTTGTCGTTGTTGTTTTTATACGTTTTTCTAAATCAGTAGAAATTGGAGCAATGTCAAACAGATAAAGTTCAGCAGCAGATATGGCTGCTGCTAGCCTGTACCTATCTATCTATGTGGTCTGCTGGCTAACGACAATATAATGTGAAGAAGACATAGGTTGTTTGAGAGATGCAAATCAAGATAACTCATCTATAAAATGACATGAACGCACACACATAACAAAGTTGGAAACAACAACGGTGACAGTCGCTTACAGCTTCATGATTTGGTAGTATATGGGCAGCGGCAGCAAGTAGTCAGCAGAGCAATAATAAAAATAAAGCATATTTTTGCAATGAAAATACTTGGAAAATATGCAACTAATAAAAATATTTATATATTTTTGTATACTATTCTTACAATAAGGAATATAATCATCACGTTTGTTAGTTTTTGTCGTGTTGCACGAAACGCTGTTTACACTATGCATTTTGTAGGGTGAGAGAGAAAAAGAGAAAAATTCAAGCGATGATAATAAATGACGAAAAGTGATGCTGATGATGACGATTATACTAATTTGGAGTTTTTGAATTAGGCCGTTGTTGATGTGAAGGAGACGGTGCAGGATCAAGGACGGCAATTATTGGTTTAATGATTTCGATTTTAAACTTCAAACACAATGTAGGTAAATAAATCAAACACAAAAACCTGCACAAAAAGTTATTACTCGGTAAAATCAAATAAGCTTCTGTTGTGATTTACCAAGAGACAGATATTATTACTACCTGTGTTGGCTTACTATAGTACAAATCCCTTTCCATTTTACTGACCTACACGTACCAGTAGATAGGAACATGTGCTATCGCTAATGCTCCATTTTATTCTCTGCATGTTCATAAACAAAAAATTGCAACAAATTAGACCATCCAAAATCATGATGTAGTAGAAAAATAAAAGGGCTTTCTAAAAATTCCCAGGTTTAAGGTTCCCCATCGATTTATTTTGTCAGGTTGCTGAGTAAGCATGTATGTGTATCTGTCTGTAACCCTTTTTGTTGTTGTTGCCCACTGTATCTAAAAGACGGCTAAAAATCAGAAACAAATTATAATAGTTTATTTTTTGCATTTTACTTTCATTATCATACCGATTTGGACCGTTTTCTTTGTAAATCACTTAATAATCTTTTGTGAAGTTGATGCTAATGACGAATATTGCAATATACAAGTACAATTTTTTAAACTGAAATAAATTTTAATTCTACTATGTAGCTTGTTATTGTATAATAATCATGCAAATTTAATTTATGTAACGCAGACAGATGATTGCTCCCTAAATGGCAATGTCACACATACGCAATCATTGTCAAACATGTGTGCATTATCCACGTAAACAACCGATTGCTGAAAATTGCTTGTATGTATATAGTACGCATATTATGCAAAAAAAACAATGTAATGCAATGAAACCCTACTATGTCTCTTATCGCTGATGAAACCATTTTCGTAGAGACACACAAAGGATTGATTTCATTTCCAAAAATCAAACCTAAAGGGCAAAACCAAAGAACAAAGGAGAAAAAATCGAGTTGCTATGCACGAAAAAAGTTTTGGCGGAGGAGGAGAAAAATATGCTGGCAGACGCAACAACGAAAACGCACTTGTCATTAAAATCATCGAGAGTGAATCAAAGTTCATTCATTTCATTCATAATTTACAATTTATTATTATATGTATTACACCAATCGTAGCAACTCCAAACTTTACGACTACCAAAACCAAATTTTCTTTTCTTTTTATCAACAGGTTATATAACAACCACCACAAACATGCCATTACTACCTATGCATATAATTCGTATATTAGTAACGCTCAATAGTAGTGATAAGTGATTGCTAAATAGTATGCATCTCCAAAATTCCAAAATTGGCGAGTGCAGATTAATATTCATTCATGTGTTGTAAAGTATACACACGCAAAAAATAATGAAAAGATTTCTTAAATGGATGAAGGCTTTATTGTTGACACAAGTAAACTGTCCCATTTAAAAAAAATAGCTGATTTTTACATGCTTGATCGGATATAGTACAAAGAATTAATGGAAGTAAGTCTATTGACGAAGAATGAAAATAAAATGAAACTTGTTTCGTATCAGCACATGTACAAAACTACTAGTTTATAGCTTACCTACATATTTGATATTTATTTTATTTATGTAAGGCAGTAATGGTTGTAGACGCGCATGCATGATTTGCTCTGCGTTGTTGATTGTCGCACTCGCGCAACGCAAGAAACGTGCATCTTAAGAAAATAACGAAATAATCTAATCTACAATTATGATTTATAGCTATATGTGCTCATCGTCAACAGTTCAATGATATACCTTAAGCGCAATAATGATTGATAATCATTGTTTTGATTGTGAGAAATTAAAAAGGTGATCTGATTAGAGCCGTAATGTAATGTGTGCGGTCTTTTATTGAATGTACTTATTTGTGCATGCCTATATAATAGCTTGTTGTACTGTAGTATTATGCAAAGCCAGTAGACATAGCCACAAATAAATATGATAATTAAACGAAGCACTTGTACTTTTTATTTTCCGTTACTAACTATGTACATTATTCCGGTATGTTACGTAATGACTGATGAATCAGCATATGCTTTCAAGAGAACGGAACACATTTAAAAAAAATAAACATCTTAACTAATTGGTACATCAGTTCAGACATGTATGTTCTGCAGGCGTACCTGAGGTGCATGCCTTATTAAGCACATTTTTTTATTTTTGAAATACTGTTTTAAGCGTCTTTTTTGCAAAAAACGAAAAGAACGGAATGTTTTGAGAGCTTTTAGTGTAAACTTTTGTTTTTCGGGTATGACCACTGGTTACATCTGCTGCCGACTGAAGGAGATAACATGATTTAAAGATTTGAATGTATTTAGACGTACGATTTGAGTCGGTGTCAAAAAAATGAGAATAATAATCATTTTTCCTCATCTACCACTTCTTCTGGGAGAGAGGGTTGAACGCACTTTTATTAGATGGTAAACTCCGATAGCACAGGCATACTAATAGGTAGAGAG
This sequence comes from Sinhomidia bicolor, assembly GCA_027743785.1. Lineage (NCBI taxonomy): Eukaryota > Metazoa > Arthropoda > Collembola > Entomobryomorpha > Entomobryidae > Sinhomidia > Sinhomidia bicolor. The sequence goes on from JAHZMT010003619.1 coordinate 16,024, forward strand.
CAGCAGGTAAAAATGTAGGCACACAGATAAAAACGAACAAAGAAGATTTTCAGAAGAAAAAAAAATGATTTACTTAATGTGAATCTCTACTCGCTCAAAGCTTTTAAAGATGGGTGCAGTAATGTCTTTTGTACCTCTTCTGCATTTAACCTGTAATAACAAACAACATTTTTTAAAATGCCAAATTAAATCACTTTCTATTGTGAATTAAACTTATTTTCTTTTCTATCGGCCCTGATTCTCTTACCGGTTTCTTATTTTTCATTTGTATGCATGATTAATGAATTTTAGGGATTTCAACCGAATATAAACGAATTTACCGATTTTATTCCAGAGATTTTTTCTGTCCAGCCCAACTACTCACGGTAGGTAATTACATTTAATTGTACTCTTAAACAAAATCACTACAAACTGACTCGTTTGTACTTTTAAAAATATAGCAATGCGGATAGGAGTTTCAATGTAATTAAATATCAAGCTAGTCTAATGATTTCGCTAGCAAATTATACAGTTTTTAGCTAATCTTTTGAATTATAGTAAATTGTCTAAGAATAGTATAGGTAGGTTATAAAAGATCGAAAGATCGAGGTCTTGATCAGTTGGCAATCTAAAGTTACTTGTTGACAAATAAAAAATCAGAATATTTTTTTTCAGAAACATGTTTTATCACTAGATTATGTTTTCCTTTTCGTTTGTGACTACTCCCGAAATATTTGCATAAAAATGCAAATGATCAATGCAATTACTTCAAAATCATTAACATGTAGTAGTCTTGTATTTTAGTAGTAGGTATTTATAAAAAGAATGTTTTTATGCGTTTGTAACTGTATCATTTTTCACTAAAAATAAAATGGAAAACTTGGATAAAAATGTATGGAAAAAAGAGGAGCTCATGTAGATGACTAAAACAAGTTATAATTATACACTATTTGCCAATATCAAATCCACAGAATCCACACCTTTGTTTTGCAAAAAGCTTTTAAATTTCTTTTACTTTTACAATCTAAACTTCCTTAAGTACATAAGTACATGTATCACTTTTGTCATGCAAAAGCGAACAACGATTTTTTTGAAAAATACATGAATTACATGATATTACATCCATAATTTAAATCAGATAATGCTCACAAGAAAATTAAAGGCGAATTTTTTTACTCTGTGTTACAATATCTTCAAAAGACCGAGAACAGACCGGTTTCTTCCCTCTTCAATTCTCATTAAATCACACAGCTCCTCATCGAGTGAGTAATCCCAAAAACATAAATTTTCAAATTTGTACTTTCTTCTGATGGCCATTGTTTGGTCTGCTTGTCAGAAAGACTTTTGCTAGCAGACCACTAAGCATTTCTCACAGAGAGATGAGACTTGAGAGGACTTGCATTAACTTAATACTGTTGCATTGGTTTAGAGGATGAATGCTAGTTTAGTGCCTGCCACCACTACTACCATGATCTTGTTCCTTCCCTTTTTTGCTTCTTCCCGAATGGCGATGACGATGATGATAGAAACAGAAGACTGACCTGTTGATGAGAATGGTGATCATGATCACTTTACAGGTTTTAATCTTTGCAATCCTCGAAATTCTTGCTTATTGTTGCTTGAAGGTGGAATGAAAATGAAAGAATGAGTAGCAGAGCAGCAGACACGTACCTAGAGAATCTCATCATCTTCATCATCCTTATCCACCGTTGTTTTTCATTTCGTTCGTTCAGGCAAGAAAAAGAAACAAAAAGGAAATACACGAAAGGGAAACCAGTTTTTCTACGATTCTGCAACAAAAACCGTCCACACACACACACACATCCACATTATTACATGTACATAATATTTTAAAGAACCACACCAACATTAGCAGCAGTCAGCAAAACACTTTTTTTCTGATGTTCAACTGAACTTCAACAATGGAAAAAGAACAAAGTAAATCCTGGTGTTTGCTATAATCTATGCACTAGGTAGGTATGCTGTTATATGTATTCGGACTGAATACCCGTCTCTGCTCCTTCATAATCAGCATCATCAATTTTTCTTTACTTTAATGTGTAAAGTAAAATGTAAATGCATAATGAAGAAGAAAAAGGCAGTTGAACTCGGATGAACCTCCCATATCCCCAAGATGAAGTTAATAGGATGATATGTGTATATATTTTTTTGATATTTATTTTATCAACAGTTTTTCCACCTAAACGTCCATCCATCGGAACAACTTTCAGTTTCAGTTGTAGCTTCAAAGTGTTCATACACTCTCCCGGAGAGCGAGTGAAAGCCTTCGGTGGCATTTAGTCTGTTATATTTTTGAGGGGTAGTAATTAATAGTAGTAGTATTAGAATAGTTGGTAGTCCAGTAATTTTAATTACATCGAGTTATGAGAATAGAAATTGTCGTACTTGCAGCGTTGGCTGCCCTTGCCAGCGCTGCTCCACAGTGGCCCTATAGGGACGCTGTGGCACCCTACTACTACGGCTACCCAGGAAAAACACCGTACATGTACAGATCCGGAGACGAGGATGATGAAATGGACGAGACCTACAACTTGGCACGACAGGATCTCAAAGTTGCTTCTTCGGGTAAAAAAACATTCATTATTTGCATATAAATCATTACAAACGTAATTGAGTTCATATAAGAAAATAAGCCATTTGAAAAAAATAGTTCCGCCGGTGATGGTAGTGTCAAACATTTAGGTATTTTGTGTGTATAGAAAACTAGTGCACTTATCGCCGGTAGTGTGTACAAAGTACAGTTAAAAGTGGTGTGTCAATAAATACACACACTTCTGTACGTACCATTTTTGATTGTTGTTGTACAGCATTGCAAAATTGCTTACTTTCAGAATAAGCTCGTTATAACTGACTACATATAGAGTTATTACATCATGATTAAATGAAGTCATCATCATTATTGGATCATTTGGATCTCTAATTTTTGCACGAAGTGCACATTATTTTTTGTTCATAGTACCGTTAATTGTACAAGCCTACACAAAAATAGTACACGCCTCATTAAAATGTATTTCTTTATTCCCGAAAAAGTGATGTAATTCTTCCAAATACAATAAGAATCCGGCAAATAGCATATTACTTATATATTAAATTTTCAAATTCCTTTTTTAAAATGTACTTTCATCATGAAATTTAAATGCATTGTATGCAATAATGTAATCTTTTTTCTCTTGAAAACAATGTAAAGATGGTGGTGGATCATCAGTGACTGTAGTAGAGGACGATGAGAAGGCTGACGGAGTACGAGTGGTGGAAACCGGTTCCGCAAAACCACTAAAACCAGTTGTTCAGTCTGCCAATAATAATCAACAAGAGCAAGATCAACAGCAAGCAGCTGCAGCATCCCAGGCTCAACAACCTCTGAGCACCAACAATGCCAACAATGCCCAACAACAGCAGACTGTTGGTAGTGGACAACCTCTGACCGTCCAACAACCTGGTCAACAACCTCCCGTGCGTATATACATTAAGCATTGCACATTCCTTTGCTTCATTTTTTTATGTAATTAGGCATAAAGCAGTTGACGAGACCCGGTCATTTTCCATTGAGATTTATGCCTCTACAATACTTTTTCTGATTGTATTTCTACATTTAAAGCAGGCATTCCCTCCAGCCAGGCCGCCAAACCGTCCACGGCCTTCCGACAATGAGGAGGAGGAAGAAGAAGACGAAGACTCTGAGGAGGATGACGAAGACGCTGAAGATGAGGAGGGAGATGGAGATGATGACGATGACGATGATGATGATGACGAAGAAGAAGACGAGGAAGACCGCAAGAGAAACATTGTCGCTCAAAAAGAACCCTCTTCTTCTGAGGAGCCATCAGTGGTACCACAACCTATTCAACAAGAGGAGCCCCAAGCTTCAATTCCTGCTAACGAAAGCAGCGACGAACTTGTCCCCGAGGAACCACAGCCTGTTGTAGTAGAACAACCCCAGCAACTACCAAGCCAATCCTCTGTGTTGAGCAACAAAGTAAAAGTTAACAAGAACAAGCAAAATGCTGCTGCTGTTGCAGCAGTGCCCGTACCTGCCGGAAAAAACAAAAAGAAGGCTGTTGCGTCAAAGATAAAGCCTTCCAGCGGTGCTATTGAAGCACTTGTACCTGGTTACGTCACAGATCAGGGAGAGGTTTTGGTACCAGTCGATACCGTTACTGGAAGCCAGCCAATTACCATTGTGCCAGGTAATCAGAGGAAGACGGTTTTTATACGAAATGAGGATTAATAATAGCTCTAAAGAAGACATGATGGTAATGATTACGTAAATCAATGACCTTTCACACAGATCCATTCAGTCCTCCAAGCAGGATTGTCGCTGGACCACGACCAATCCCTCAGAGTGCCGTTCCAAATACTCCCAGTCGCCAGGTGCCATACTGGTACAGAAGCAACCCTGCTATTAACCCACTCACCCATGACAGTTCACCACTGACCAGGCAAACTTTGTACACTTCTGTACCACCACCAGGGTCAATCTTCACATTTGACGATGATGATGACGACGACGATGTGGAGGACTCTCCAACCGTTATTCCAGGAAACAGACTGAGACAAGGTGAACCACCGTTTTTTGTCCAGAACCTTCAGAAGCCCACAAAGTTCTACTATCGCCCTCTGTTTGACTACTAAACACTTTAGTTGCTCACCACCACCACCTTTTTCCAAAACGTTTTTAACTAATCTATAAATGCACTTTTTCTCAAATTTTTAAAATTTGATTTTTAAAATAAAGCTTGCCCTTGGAGCAAATTTTACCAATTTTACCCGCCTTTTACCAATTCTCTTTTTTGCTTTTTATTTTGCATGATTGCATATTTTTACTTTATAAATTTATCTATCTAATAACCACGCGCAAAATAGAATATTTCAGCTGCATGGCACAATGAACGCTAAAATAGTAAATACTGTTTCACGGGTTGGTGACTAGGGTATTGTTCCAATTAAAGCTTATAGCTTATTCATAAACGATAAATTCCCTTTTTTACATGCAGATGACGGAGATGACGATGATGCAGAAGACGATGATGAGGAGGAAGATGACAGAAAAAAGAAGGCACCACCACCACAGAGGGTCCCATTGGCAGCTATACCCGCAGTTGGAAACTCTGGTGAGGATGATGAAGCAGAAGCTCTTGCCTTTATTAACAATGGAAGACCAGTAGTACCAAACAGAAAGCCAGAAACACCAGGCAGTGGTGCACCAGCAGGAGCAGGAAACAATAAGAAACCTGCGGCTGGTAAACCGACTGGACAAGCAACTTCAAATGAATCAGACTCTGAGGAGAGCGAAGAAGATGACGTTGATTCTAATGAAGAGGAAGAAGAGGAGGATGACGATTCAGCAGCAGCACGTGCTGCTGGAGCTTCGCCAGCTAAAATTGCAGCAAACCCAATAAGCAGAGCAAGAAATTTTGTTGACGAAGATTATGTCTCATTTCCCCCCAGCAGAAGTCCAACTCTATTTGCTGTCGTCCAAGGAAAATTCCCCGGACAAGTTTCTCAACGCAGGCAGCCCACTCAAATTATTTCATCTCCAAATCCAGGAAATCCTTATCAACGTTATGTTGTAAGAGTGACCCCTGCCAATAGACAACCACGTCCTCCAACATCATCTCCTTTGTATTACAGACCTCTAGAGTCTGGTCCACAACCAAACAGACGAGTTGTTCCTGTAGCTTCATTTGATGTTTCTGTTGAAGACACCCGTCCATCGTCATCCTCTGTTGGAGTTGACAGTGATGAAGATAGTGATTCTATTTCTATTAGCGGTCCTACACCAGTACACAGCTACCCGTTTGTGTACAAAGTTCAAGGATCGCTGCAAGGACTTAGACTTCCAAGTGGAGGACCAAGACCACAATCTTTGGCTGGGCTTCTTGGAAGACCACAAAAGCCGTCTTATCCATTCTATAGCGGTGGATTTGGTTCAGGCGGTCCTCCATCTAGACCACCACGACCAGGATCATCTGGCCCTTATGGATATAGACCCAGACCGCCCTACTCCGTTTCTGCATCATTGTACGGTTCCCCATACGGTCCACAAGGTCCTTCTCCATTCTATTCGTATGAACGGCCACGACCATCTGGTTCATCAGGTGGACCTCCAGTAATTGTACGCAGAAAGCAACCTGGCGGTGGACCAAACCGACCACCCAAACCCCATTTAATTGCAGTATACAATCCAACTGGATCTTCCTCCTCTGGACCAAGAGAACCTGTTGACGAAGAATACTACACTTTTGAGGTGCCTGAACACAATACCAAGATTGTTCCTGGCGGAGGACCACCAAAAAACAATAAACGTCCAACCGTTCATCGCAAGCCTACTCCAGTTATCCATCAAAAACTGGTTGAGGATGAAGAGGAATCAGATGAACAGTCACCAGCTCCTCAGCAAGTTCAAATTATCCCCCAAGGCACTGTCCGTAGTCGAAGAATAAGAGGAGGAAAACAATTGAAGCCGAAGAAAAATTCCAAGAAAACTGTTTCTTCCTCCACCAAGAAACAGAACCAACAGGATCAGCAAGATCCTCTTGGTCTTCTTAGCAAAATTAATAAATCCAAGTCCAAGATGCACTAAACTTGCTTAAGCTAACTTAATTTTAAATTCAATCTTAGTTACGAATGTTCTTTAAAAAATCAGCATTTATAATAATTAGTTGATAAAATGTTGTTCTTGATAATGCATTTATAAGCCAAATATGAGGGGTCTCTTTTTAAAGAAAAATGACAATAAATCATTTTTACAAGAAAAATATCAAAATAAACTAGTGAAAAAAAATCTTTCCAGCTTTATGTTTCATTTTCCTCTCATAATCGATATCACTTGCTTTGTAGATTTTTTGTGTGCATTTATCACAAACACCAAATTATATGATATAATACGTAGGTATACGTCTTATTTTATCGACATATTTCATATGAAATGAATCATATATTGTTCTTTTATTTTTAAAATTTAATTGCTAACATTCTTATACACCAGACAGACACATTGAACCTAATTTTATACCTTGATCATTTAATAATTACTTTTAATAATAATAATATGTACACAACGATATTTGTTTATAGCGCTGGATGATAATAGTGTATTATGAGAACCGTTGAGAACTAGAACAAGAGCATCTTATTAATGATATTTAAATATTGATAATAGCAGTTAAGAGTAATAATAATAGTAATAATAATAATAATAGCAATATATTCTTTTTTATATCAATATTATAATACAGCATTTCACGTTGATACAGCGTTGGTTGATCATACTTTATTTTATACGCAAAAAGTAGCAATATTACATATTTTATAGCCTTGTTAAATAAGCCAATTTTTGAATCCTTATATAATCCTTTCCTTTTTGCATTTTGTAGCGGAATAAGAAATTTATATTGTAATCTTTTTCCTGTTTAAAATAATCATAAAAATAAAGTAAATTAATTCACAACATGATAACATTATAAAATGTTCATTATATCGTCGAATGGTTTAACTATAGGACAGTCGAAGGTAAAGACGAAAAATGCCATTAGAATTTTTCTTTGTAAATGAGAAGAGAGTATAATTTTTGGTAAACCAAAACAAGTAATGTGAAATGCAAACTTGAGATGTATATACTATTATATCATTTTTTTGTCTTCTGAGAAATATGTTGGATATTTTTTAGAGGAATAAAAACACCCAGTGTTTTTCCAGAACTATACAAACCTCTATCGATCAAATTTGTTTAAGTTTTAGAATGGAAATTTGACTGTAAAGCTTAGTAATGCTTCTGTTTCTAGAGATGACGTTTTTGATCTTTTTTAAATAATCAGTATTACTATATCTTCATAAAACTTATAATTTAATTTCATGGTAAGTTGTGTTTACCAAGGTTTATGACAGTGTAGGTTTCTGGAGAGAACACTACGAACATCTTGAGTAAATCTCAGTGCATCAAGCACGGGTAATAAGTTGAGTAGAGCGGTGTCAGTTGGATCACTGAACCAACTTTTTATAGGCATTGCATTTGCCGGATATGATCTATACGCCCCAGGAGAGTTATCCAGGATAAATATGGAGCTGAGGTCGTGTGAGATATTTGACAAGTCTTTTGTATACGAGCCCAGCTCCAACGTGCAATGCTGACGATAATAACGAGTTTGAAGTATTTTTCTGTTTCTATCCAGTTTGTCTGCTACTCCTAAAGGGATTCCGCACATTAAAAAAAATATTGAAAGACTCAAAAATAAACGAAACAGGTAGATATTTGAAGTTTGTCTTTGTTCAGAAACGACTTACCTGCCCCATATATTTCCATCGATGCTGTAAAAACTACTAGATCATACCACTGACTGACCACGTCCAAAAAGTAGTCTACATGTGGACGCTTATGAACAAAAAATCTAACTGGGTGACGCTCTATTGTTACTTTGAGAATAAAATCTGGTGGCGTCCCCGGTTTAACCGTCGGTCTAAAAGCAAAAGTACGTTTTGAATTAACTTGCATCACAAAAAGTCACAATAAAAACATGCAATTATACGATCGTTGAACGAACACTACAAATTTTGACAGTACCTTTGGACTCCGTCATGATGCGAGTGAATAAGAGTTTCATCTAAGTCTAGCACGAGTACTTTCCGCTTCACCAGACTTAATCTGTGCTTAGATAGCGGCGATAACGGAACATTATCATACTTAATTGTTTGGTGTTGCATTACCTAAAAATAATTCGGAAAATTTATTTATTTACCATTTTTCAGACTTTTCTAAAATATATTCTCAAAATATACACATATTTACTTACTTTTCTTCCATTTTTTCTAAGAAAATAGAGAATAAAGTTCCAAATTTTGCTTAAAAATAAAATTAGAGATTTTGTGCCTTGCTGAATCACTTTCCACATGATGATGGTCACTGGATTACCACCAGTGCTGGTACTACTGCTGGTGATGTCAGCTGCTGGCAAAAACCAAGTCGAAGGCGGCGCTGTTGTCGTCGACCCGTCGCCGTTATCCACTGCATGTGGCTGTGGCACAGCAGCAGTACCACTAACAACTGATTCACCAAAAAACCAGTTGCTTAAAGCTATTAAAAACGTTGTAATAGTTGACCAAATCGTTTTGACAAATTTCTCGGGAATTACCCCACTTCCTAGTGAAAAATATCTTTGCACAGAGGATTTGTAGCCTCTAGACTTTAAATGTATCTGTAAACTCAGCTGCACGTAGCCAGCTTCTTACAACTAGTTAGATTTAATCAGAATTACTTATCTAATGTTGCAGTATTTTAACCTACGAAATTTACACAATGTTTCAATAACACATGACAGTTTTGTGCCAAAATAAACATAAAACACAGTCAACAGTACAAAATGCAATCTTGATGCTTAGTTTAAATTAATATTTTTAAAGTCAGCAGCAACGGGAAAGTGACGATTATATGTAACTAAAACATGCTTACTTGTAAAAAATTATCTCAGGTAAAAAGCCTCAATAGTAGAGCTTATCGACAGGAATAAACAAATAAATGTAAACTGATGTGTAAATTGTTTAAAAACTTCTTTAATTATTTATATTTTACGCTTCTTATATATCACCTAACCTATACCACAGATTTATAGAAGACTGGAGTAAGTTTATTGATGATGAGCGTACCACACCGGACTGACCGGACACGACAATAAATGCAACGTCTTATCTTATCTTATTTGATTACGCAACAAACAAGTTATATATTTTAGCCTAGACAGCAAATGGACAGGTGAGTATTAGGTAATTTTAAATTAAATACGTTGTAAACATTTGAATTTATAAAGATGCAGTAGGAAAGTAGTTGCTCAGCCGTAGTATTTGGCATTTGGTACCACTTTTCAGCTGGCGCCGAGTGGACCACCACAGAGTTTGGGGCAGGATTCAGATTCCTTCTATTCTACCAACACATCACCACATATATACTTTTCCTTTTACTTTGTTGGGATTTGGAAAGCACATCATCATAATATAATATCATGCACTCCATAAACACAAACGTATATATTATTGAACAGGGCAGAGCTAGTGGAGTAGAAGCAGAGCGAAAAAGATGATCCGAATAATGTTGAATGTCCGATGATGTTTTCCATGAGCCGAACGAACGTGAAGGAGGTAGATAGCAAGGGACCAAGGGAGTAGACAGACAGTAAAAGTAAATGAAATAGGGTACTCGTTTTGGGAAGATTTATGGAAATGCATGCAAGTACGTAATATGTGATCAGTTGCAAATTGCAATTGTGCTGGAGCAGTTAAATTATAATAAACATCTTTTATCGCGTTGAAATAATCTTGAAATTGTGCTACAAATGAAACCAAAGACTCAAGACCGGGTACTCGTGTATCATTTATTTTATTGAAGCGATATGATATTGAAATAAGAAAACTTAATCTTCAAATATACATGTAACGGATGTAATAAAGATGAATATCGTTTAACAGTTTAACCAAGTAATAGCGTCGTGATGGTTTGTAGTGTAGTAAGAACAGTCGCAGCTACCAGTAGTAGAGTGTGATAAAAATAACACCATTAATTTTTATGACTGATTCATTGATATTTTATCTTTCAAATTATACAATTTCGTTTCAGTGAACTGAAATTAGCAACACGGTTAATAATAATAATAATCAATTATGACACATAGATGTGTATGTTGGAAGATATTTTTCTCTCGTTGTCAAAAATTGAATTTACATGCAAAGAAAGGGAAAAAACCAGGGTAAATGACGTATTTTTACATTGTTCATTTATGTCAGACCAAGCTTAATTTGCTTCTTTATATAAATGTAACCAAAAGAATCGGAAGAAGTACTAAAAGTACTGATGTTGATACAAAGACGGAAGGTTGCGGTATAGTTTAAAGTTTTCAAATTTTACATTTCATTTTAAAACAAAAAATGGTTGCTTCGTACATCTTAAATAACCTTAAGAGAGAGTTTACACCGTTTAACCTACAATTTTGCATTTAAATCGATTTGGATAGCTCAAAATATAGTGCATGTGGACAGTATAAACATGTTGCACAGACACTTGTACCTTTAATATTAATGTAGTATTTGTTTCTAGTCCATGAAATAAGGCTGACCACCATGATCCCGTCTACGCGTTAGCACTTCGACTCCGCTTTCAGTCACTAAAAGAGTTTCTTCAAATTGAGCGGAAAGTTTTCCATCTTGGGTGACTGCTGTCCAGTCATCTGGCCACTGTTCATCTTTCCATGTTCCTTCAGAGATCATGGGCTCGATAGTAAAGCAATGTCCAGGTTTCATTACACCAACAGCTTTGTTTTCTAAAAAACATTGTTAACATTGCAAATATCGCTCATTAATCGAAAGTTTGCCATCAAATGAAATAAAAGCAAAACATGTCTTACTGGCATAATGGGGTATGGAAGGGGCTGTATGGAACAAGCGGTGGATTCCGTGACCACAATAGCTTCTTACCACAGAGAACCCGCTACCTTGTGCATGTTTTTGGATTATATTTCCGACATCTCTATACTTGACTCCAGGTTTAACTATAAAAATATTTACAAAATCAAACTTATTGCAAAAGAACTTAAATCGTGGAAGCCTCACCGACTAGCGTGATGTATTTATTACAAGGTTCGTTTACCGGATCTACCCAACTAAAGGAGCACATTATCATTAG
>JAHZMT010003621.1:0-18838 GCA_027743785.1 Sinhomidia bicolor
CTACTGACCCGTCCTGACCTTTTTATTGCCTTTAGCAATTATTGCATTGTTCGTTAAAGTGTATATATTAAGGTGCATTTACGCATTTTTTCGTTAGCTTGTGCGAGTGAACACTTAATAATGACATGGTTGTTAAGGGCATACTACCAAGTAGATGACTACACTAACTACATACCTAGTAGTAAGAATATTATACGACAATAATGCCAAGGATAAGCAAGATTGCTTTAACAATATTCAATACCAGATACCTGATACCGTTTCGTTAAACTCTGCCCGTGTCAAGTTTCCCGTAAAAGTTGTGATTTGAATTTTTTAGAGAGTTTAAAAAATGGAATATTTTTTTGAGAATCCCGTATGTAGGTAACAGATATAAGCTAACTATCAAATATAATAATTAATAATAATAATAAAATTAATCGTTTTTTCTTCTAGTTGTAAGTAACAAATAGGTGAATAATTATAGTCGCTATAAAGTAGTAATAAATAATTCACTATTAGTATTTGTTAGTAAGATTAGTAAGGTTCATTATTGGTACGGTTCAGTTGAGAGAGAATGGTTTGAGTCACTTCGCGCTAGCGGCAACCTGGCGAGCATGGAGAGGGTTCCTAATAATACAGTAATAAAAAACAACAACAATAATTGATAGTAACAATAAAGTAATCTCAGAGATACGTACACACACGCAGTGTCGAGAAGATAGGTTTTGCAAAGAAAGGCAGCGGGACATCAAGCCATAAGCGAGTGAAAGTAATAGTAATGAGGCATGTAAAAACATGGAAATTTAACTGCAATATAATTCCCATGTAATCATTTTTTGTAACCTTTCATGTGTCCGACTTTTGCCAAATTATTTTGTCCGTAATAAACCATGTAGTGCTTTTGTTCACTGCGCAATATAAATTGTACATCCAAACAGCACTGCATCATTTATTAATTCCCAGTTTTTTATCGACTTGTAGTCGCCAGTCACATAAGCCATTATTATTACAAATTTGTAGAAAGGAAACTATTTTTGCTTTTCATCATCAATTGTTCATTCATTATTACAAAGTTGCACAGACTCTATAATGCGCACGTATAAAAATATTAATTAAACGGTTGATTATTTTTTTTACAAATTACTTGAAAATGGGGAGTCTTAAAATGCGGTAGCGGACCCTTTGCATGATGTATAAATGGAAAGCACGCTTACTGATTTTTTTGATCTTCAAGCGTGCTTGCCAATTAATGCACCACGCGGGTATCTAAGGTTACGGGACGACCAGCTACCACAATTTTTTTTTCTAAATGGAATATCTTTTTCTTTTCGAAACATTCAGGCTTCTATACAAACAGACATTGAGATCAGCAAAAGGGACTAAAATATAGACAGCAGCATTTATAAAAGTGCATAAAGCAAAAAACGGACACATTTGCAAAATCGCTCTTTAATTTATTGGATATTTTAAAAAACACTCTACTGTTCTACGCACAATCTATTATAAAGAAGATAATGTTGGATTTATATATAGTTACCATTTATATAGAGTTTCATTCCCAGTAATACTTGAAAGTAGATTGGAGCAAAAAACGGCTACTTTTTTGTTACATTTAGGACAGTACACAATCATAATATTACAAACATTCACTACCACATATTATTATAATTATTGATACTATATGCACAATAGTTTTAATTACACACACCTTAGTTTAAATTCTTATCAATTTTAATCCCAGTATATGCTAGAGCTTTTTTAAATATGAACCACGACGATGATGGAGACTATAAAAAAGCCTATTTAATAAAGCCGGTTTAATAATACTAAATTTCTTTTGATTGCATACATGATTAAAAGGACGATGCGTTCCTTTGCGTGATAGTTTATTACTAATTATGTATATTATATGGAAAACTATAGGGGCATATATATTTATATTTTTTAAAGGTTCGGTCCCATTAAAATATCAACCTTGCACCAAAAATTAGCAATAATATGAAAAAAAAGATGTCCTTTTAAAAGAAACTTAAAACTACGAGTGTTCACACACTGGCTGACCATTTTAAATTAAATATGTCAGTTTATATGAATATGAATGTCAAGGGAATGTTCTGTAAATGTTCTGTACAGAATACAATAATGGCACACACAGTAAACAACTGCGACTGCGTGCGGTATTCGATTACCTACGATTGAGCTATATACGGCATTTCTCAGTTCAGCTGCTGAATTCAGTGTTATAATGTCAGTTTGAATTCAGTGTACAAGATTTGTAAGCGTCTTATCATCATGTTTTTGCGTTTTTGCGTGTATATTTTTTTTCAACGCAAGAACCTACTTGCTCCCTTTTTAGTTTGGGAGGGAGGTTAGGTGGTACATATTATCATCTTGTGAACTTTGAAATACGACGAAAGTACGGAAACAGGCGACATGTAACAATTAACAAAAAAAGACAAACATTGAATTTTAAATGGAAATGCTATGCTAAATTTTAAGACATTGCCACAACACAATTAATAGTAGTAATAAGAATAACACGATACATACATATACATACATACAATACATATATATAATAATAATATGTGTCCATAAATATGTGGCCACATATTAATACTTTTACAACAGTACATAAGACATGGGCAGACAATAATAGTTAGCTTTATTCTTTACACATGACATTTACATACATGTAACGTTTTTGTAAATTTTTTTTATTCCCATAATAGCTTTAGCTGCGTCGGCAATGGTCAGAACGACAGAGATTTTTTTATAGGAACAACAATGTATATAAACGTGGAAGGTTCCAAATTTAATAATAATCTTTTTGGAACATACATATATAAAGGAGCACTATTAAATGCAATAAATAAATAACTATGTAACATAATAATGATAATAGTAACGATAGTTATGCTTTCGCATAGAATCGTAAACGCTAAGTTGATAATAATAATAATAATAAAATAATGGTGTGTATATAGAGAATTCAAGACTTATAAATATAAATAGATAGATAGTGACACTGAGAGAACAGACAGACAACAGCGGCAGCAGCAGCGTCAACCATGAGTAGCACAGCAGTAGCACAGCAGCAGCGGCAACAGCGCGCTTCAGCGTTTTCAGCAGCAACGAGAACACTCACGGAACTGAGGAATTATTTGGGAGGACTGATTTTTTTAGGAGAGTATAATTTGTTTGTTTTTTTCAGAGACACGCGCAAATATATATTTATTTTTTTGATTAAAGTTTTTTTTCTCATTCAATGAAATTTTCAGAGTGATAAAAATTTTGGGTGGGTGTGGATGGAGGATGGATATATAGAGATAGAGACATCTACAGAGAGAGTGTACTCTGAAGCGTACGTAATACTATGTGGCTATTATCATCACGCGTTAATTTTGTTTTGCAGTACATGTTTTGGAAGGGAATTTCGATTTTTTTTTGGATTTTTTGTTTTGTTTTGATTTTTCATTCACTGGGCTCTAGAAAACAGAGAAAGTCAAAAAATGAGAAACAATGATTAGTACGACACGGTCATCATCATCACACATTTTCATATTACCACAGCACAGATTACATTTTCATTTCATCATGACGATGATGATAATGATGATGATGATTATTATTATTACTCATGAAGACAAAAAGTTTGTTACGGTTTACTATAGTAAAAACTACTAGATAGTAGTACAGTGTGAATAGTATATACGAGAAGAAGAAGAAGAAGAGAGAAAGAGAGAGAAATGTGTAAAAAATAAATAAATAAAGTGGACATTTGTATTGGAAGAGAAAATGAAAGTGTTAGAATTTTTTGAAGAGAGAGAGAGAGAGACTATTATTATTATAGAACCTTACTCTTATCTCTATTTAGAAAGTAAAAGCTACAGAAGAAGATTACTAACCGGTGAAGAGCGTCGTGTGTGAGTGTGTGTGTGGTGTGACACACACGCATTTGCTTGGCAAAATTTTGATTTGACT
Source organism: Sinhomidia bicolor (assembly GCA_027743785.1). Classification (NCBI taxonomy): domain Eukaryota; kingdom Metazoa; phylum Arthropoda; class Collembola; order Entomobryomorpha; family Entomobryidae; genus Sinhomidia; species Sinhomidia bicolor. Next base: position 3,967 of record JAHZMT010003621.1, read on the forward strand.
CGATTTGGACTACAGATTTTTTTACGGGGTATGCAGATGTGAAAGTAGTATAGTTGCAGTGGTAGACTACTCGGTAATTTTTTACTTGAATTTAACTGGTACTGGTAGTAGTGGTAGTAGTAGTGGTAGCAGTAGTAGTAGTAGTAGTGGAGGAGGAGGAACGACAGTTACGCTTTACGCTCTTTACGTGCTCTCTACAGGAGGTACAGGGTGAATCATAGGTTTAATGTACTCATCTAAATTGTGATTAAGAAAGGAGAACATAGAGTTTTTTAAACATTAGTCATTTGTCATGGTAGAGTAAATTCTAGAAAAAAAAGAACAAAAAAGTCGCAATGTACTGGTAGTAGTTATGGTTAGTCGTGGGATTTTAGAAAAGTTTCGGGTTGCTGCTTGTTAGAACTCACATCAGTTTTGAGCAAACTGATCATCATGTTAACTTGTGTGATTAGTAGAGAAAAGCTTGGGTTCCTTATTATTAATTATTTGCTAAGATGTGCGTGCGTCAGACTAGTCTATTACGGTGGCAAAATGTAAGCAGCTATGTAAGAATGGAGGCAGGCAAGGGTAAGAAAGTACAAGCGGTACAACAAACAATACTACTAGTATTATAACAGTCAATTGTAACTATAATTATTATTAATAGGGTGATTATAATTAGCCCACATGGTGGAACATTGGAATATATATATTTTTTTGGAGAAAATGACGCCAAGACATTTTGCGAGTAAATTTGTTTTTACATACATACATGCATGTTGTTGTTGTGTGATACTAGTAGTAAAGGAAAGTATTCATGTTTTACCGTTAGCTGACAGCAGGTAGTACAAAAATAGTGCGTGGAGAAGAAGAAGATAGGAGGAACCGTCAAACGTGATGTCATCAATCAGCAGCGTCGGAACATGAGGGAGCAATAGAGAGAGAGTGGAAGGAATATGTTTTGCAGGCAGCGAGTACAGCTCTAACAGCAGGTCATAATAATAATAATACTTAAAAGGTCAGCTAATTTCTCTACAGGGAAACTTGTCTACTGCTACCAAAACAATTAACAGCTATAGTTATACTAATACATAATATGCTAAAAAAATAAGGAAATTGACTGGACAAAGAGTTGTTTCAAATAAACAGTCTGTTGTCCGTCATTACACGGGAAAATACATACAAAGACTTAAATATTTTTATCTGCTACAAATTGAGACCCAGGTAATACGTAAATGTGTCGTGTAGGTAGGTAATATGATTTTTTGAATAACTTTGCAGTGGTTTCAAATGTTGAGCAAGCCCTACTTTCATGGACGTTCGCAATATATATACGAGGAGAAGTGAGCAGCATGCTTCATTTCCGAAATTTTGTGTTTTTTTATTTAAAAGATAACATTGCTAAAATATTTCCCTGTATACATTGTTTTCACACAGGGAACAAAGTACTCTGTAACTTTGCTATTATAAGCTGTCGAGTGAATCTATATATGGCATAAGGACACATGATAATCTTGTATTGTCGTACTATCCATAATATTTATATACATATAAATATCACCTATTAAAAATACATTAAATTGTTTGTGCGAAGTTGTAGTACAAAAGGTGGGCTAAATGTAATAGTAATGGTTACAGCATATTTATTTGAATTTGATGCGACGAGAGCACTTGCATAACTTTTTTAATTTTTTTTCATTGTGGACTTTCACTTTTTAATTTCTTTTAGCATAAAATTATATTAGCATATCATCCTGCTGCATCATAATATAATACATCTTTATATCATCATCATACATGATCTTTATTGCTTCTGTTTCATTCTTTCTATATAATTTCCTATTAACTATATACAAACATGTAGGGAGTCGTGTACATAATATATCACAGTTTTGTTGATTACACTGATTTAATATACAGGTGCTACGGCAGCACACGGGGCATAAAAAATATGACGCAGTAGTACAAAAAAATGAAGAAGAGAAAGTGATTTCTAGAAATGTATTTCAAAGGCGGAAAGTCTCCTTGCATTTCCCTTTTGGAGGGAACGAGAGAGGGAGAGATTTGCTGTAAACTTACAATATTTATGTTTATTTGTAAAACGCACAATCATTTATTCCTTAAAACTGTGTGTGCTGTTATCGTTGTTTGTGTGAGCGCTCTTTGTTCTTTTAATAATACACTATTATTATTATGATTGATTACTCGTTAAACTGGACATTGAGTCCGTTTCGCTTAATTGTTTTCGTCAAGGTGCTACTACACGACGAAGAGTGATAATTATTATTACGACTGGGCACTAGCTCTATGCATTCTTCATAACGAGAGGTGATTGAAGTTGTGGTGGTTGAAGGGTTGAGTCCTGTGAATAAAATGAGAAAAAAAACCAAGAGGGGCAAAATAGTTTTTTTTGATGAACATGTTCTTCTACAAAAAGTTGTAACTTGTGTGAATGAAACAGAAGAGGGCAAACTAAAAAAATAAATGAAAAAAAATTTGCTCAACAGAAAATGTTTTAGAAAACAAAAGTGAAAGAGACAGACAGACAGACAGACAGAGATAGAACTTTGGATTAAGTAAGTTGTGTGTGAGTCCATCAAAAAAATGTTGGATTGAGATATTGCCTTTGTGTGTTGCTGTGCATTATTGTAGTATAAAATACTTTTACAATTAGAAAGAGAGAGAGAGGTCTTTGTGATGTGGTGGTGGTTATATAACATATATTTTTTTCGAAACTGCGAAACTCAACATACTTTGCGCATTCATTGTTTGTTACTTGCAGCAATGTGATTTATTCTTTTAATTAAATTTTTGTGCGACGTGACGACGAGTGACAGGAAGTTTTTTGACTATATTATATGATAAGAATGCGATGCAAAATTGTTGGCTGGTACGTACTGAAAAGCTCAAATGGAATGATCGTGTTCACTTTTTGCATAATATTATATATGGTTTGTCAGCCAGTATCGCTGTTGGCATGTTTCTACGCAAAAAGGTTGCTCGCTTTTTTTCAAAGCAAAAGGTGTCAACTAATCTTTTCCGATTTAATTCATTAGCGAAGCTTTGACGGGGACAAGTTGACATGGTGAAAGTGAACCGGTGTGCAGCCTCACATTGCAGTTAAACAGATATACAGGTACTACACTACTACACTATATAACCAACTAGAAATACTTTTACTTTCTAATAAATGCTGTAAGCAAACACAATATAGATACTATAGACAGAGAGGACAAAATAAAAAAGTGGGAGTGTGTGTGTGGTATTTAGCGACAGAGAGAAAGGAGAGACTATATGCTATGACTAGAGTGAAAGGAGACAAACATACGACATACTTGTTTGAGAGAGAGAGAGTTTGAGAGTTTTTGAACTGAACGAACGAACACACTGAGAGACTGACTGAGAGAGAATTGGGTTTTCATATTTTCTGAACCTTCTTATTTCTGAATTTTCTGAGAAGAGAAGGAAATAGAGAGGGAGAGAGCGAGAGAGAGAGAAGCTGCAAACAAGCGGGATCCCTCAACATCAAATTGCAAAAAGTGCGTTTGTCTGCACTTTGGGGCAAGGGATCACACAAAATGCGCCTTTGTTGAAGAAGCAACTCTTCCAGGATCGGATAAGAGAGTTGATGAAGCTCCAAGGCTCCATTGGGAATGTGCATTGCAGAGTTGAAGCAGAGTTGGGGAAGCCGTAGTGGCAGCAGCTGTCACGTGACATACAATAATGTGCAACAATAGTAACGAGTACATAATATAACGGTAATAATAATAATGACAAATAACAAACATTAAAGTACATGGGTACAACCATGGGCACAACAAGGGAACACAAAATAAGTATATAGTATTTAACGGTAAACAAACAAATAATAATAATAAATTTTTATTTTTAATTATTGGTGCACCTTCTCGTTCAAACATTTTCCTCCACCAAAAGACACACAAGCAGCATCAAACAAAACCGATTCAAAAAATCCAACCACTTTTCATCTATCTACAACGTACAAAAGACTAACTTTAAAAAAACTCTGCTCAAATTAATGAGCACAAAAAAGCTGAAATGTATACATGCATGCAGGAATCTTATTCTCATGCTTACTTTCTCTGGTAATAAATAATTATTTACTCAAAAATATCATGACAAGAAAATATATTATGTTTTGTTGTAAAAGTAAATACATTTGTATGTTTCCGTTTATTAAGTTAATTTTGGTAGAGTGGGATTTTGAGAGGTTACACGATAATCTACTTTACTTAATAATAATAATAATAATAATAACAATACACTCTTATTTTCATTCCAGTTCACTCACTTTACTTTTTACTGACACTGGAAATGAAAAAAATCTCAAGGCATTAAAAAATAATTTATTATTGAAAACTGTCAAACAACCGAAAAGCATAAAAAATGAATACAGCAACAATTCAAAAAATGGATAGATAGATAGATAAATATCGTCGCAATAACAATAATAATATTTGTGTAAGTTAATAACGCTCTTAAAACGTTCCTTTTATCATAAAGTTTAATTCCCTTGGGGAAAGTTGAGAATTCCAGTTGGAGTTACGGAGTATGGAGTATTGCTTGGTATTTTTTTTTATCAGCGCGAGTTTTCAAACTTGCGCTCATTTTCTCAGTTTTTGGTACTCGCTGTGTTTATAAAGGCTGTATATTATTCTGCTGCTGCAGCACAATTATTTTATTTTTTTGCTAAAAGAAAGAGTTTAAGGCTACTTTTCCTGGTCCTCTTGTTTGTTTGTTTAATTGCTAAAGTTTTTCCGTTGTAATGTCATCTGAGATGAAGTTTGTGATGTTTTTTTTGTACTTGAGTTAATTTTTTTTACTCGACTCCTTTTTTGCGCTAACGAGAAAAGAGCATCCAATAGTTTGCCAATACCGTGTACACTTCCATGTATAGGCAAGCAGCACAACAAAAGCGTTTTTTATACTTTCTCCTGAAGTGTCTACTAGTTTGCTAATATTTTATAACAATGATAATACAATACTTTACTATTATTACGTTACGTGAGACGGAGAGAGACAACAAACAATAGAGACAAACACAGTTTGTTAGAGAGAGAGAGAGACGCAGACGGTTTAGCTGTTGGAGTAAAGGCATGCAGGTGGAGTTGAGTGGCTAATTGTAAGTTGAAATGGATTTAATAGAGCATTCCCAAATCTAAAAGAAGAAAATTAGGGATTCCAAGTTGTTATTGTTAGTGTTAGTGGTGGTGGTGGTGGGTGCGTCTAAAAGAAAGTTGTGAGAGTAGTAGAGGGAAAAGAGAAAGTGAAGCAAACTGAGACGACGAGATTGAAAGAGAGAGATTTGAAGAAAGGGCGGAGGAAACACGAGCTGGTGGAGGTGAATAGGAAAAAAATATGCTAGGGACACTCTGTGTGCACAAATACAAGAGGTAGAGAAGAAGAATTAGTTGAGTGGGTTGTTATGATATAATGATGATAATAATAATAAAAGCAGATAAAAGAGCGAAACAATAGAATGGACTGAATGAATGGGTGAGTTTTGTTGGCTGCATGCGGTCTACAACTACATACATCACGGTATACAATAATGATAATGATTTAATGATAGAGCGAGAAAGAAGGCACAACTGAATAGAAATAGAAACGGTTGAGAGAATAATAGATACGCATACGGAAGTAGACAGAATGAACAGAAGAGAGAAAGTAGAGGTATGGTATGGGTGGTTTTGTTACTATGCTTTGAACGACTTGCCTGCGGGGTCAACTAGGCCTTCCATGACGTCCAAAGTTGCATGGCCGAGCTGGACAATTGAGCTTTCTCTTTTGGCACGCTCCACCTCTTCCCGTCGCTTGAGCACGAGTTCCCTTTGTACTTGGTTCTTGTAAAACTCTGCAAAGTTGTTACCAATGATAGGGATGGGGAGCGCGATCACGAGCACACCGCAAATGGCGCAAAGGCTCCCGATCACTTGACCAATGGCTGTTGTTGGGCTGATATCCCCATAGCCAACTGTGAGGGGACAATGACTCAATGAGTAAAGTGTCAGTCGTGCGTGTGCTGCGTGTTGAAGTTTTACGCAGTTGTCTTACCTACGCGCTAGGTAAATATTATCCACCAGCTGCTTATCCAAGTCGTGGGGCTCAACCGGCTCGGATGCAAGTTCTTTGTCGCACTCAGCGTCCGTCTCGTTGACACATTCCCACATTTGCATGGAGGGCATCGTGTTCAGCGTGAGAGATACCGTGGACAGCACTATGAAGAAAATGGAGATGGAGGCAACGATCTGCGAAACCCACAAGTATTGTAATGTAAAAAAATCTAATTAAGGGCAGGACACAAGGGAAAACACAAAGAAGCGTGAAAAAGCACGGTGGCGGTACTTACGCGGGCAGGGAAGGAACTCGTCGGCTTTTCCATGATATCCCAGCCAAACTTTTGTATTTTGGCAAAAGTTCCCTCGCCAAAGTCTTCCTCTTCCAACTGATTGAGGGCCTCTCCTTCCTTCCTCATCTCGTCAAACACCTGTTCCTGCCTCTGATTGAACTTGTGCTGGCAGCAGTTCTCCAGGAAGATGGAGTCAATGCCCCAGTACTCGAGATCCTCAGAAAAGGCAAGAACACAAACCTCTTTCACCAAATGAAGCTTACCCGTCCGATAAAAGTTGAGAATTGAGCTGAACGAGAGAGGGTGTCTGTCAAAGTAGTATTCATTATCCACCAAGCTGTAGTCGTCACACAACTCAAGTAAGGCTTCGTGAGTATTGCTTGACCAGAGTTGACCCAGACGGGAGTGTGGAATACGGTCCAGTGTTTTCCACATCACCTCATGTCGCTCCCCGCCTACATTCAATGTCACTCGACGGTTCTCCCGTTTTGTCTTCTCAATCAGGTACGGCTCCGGTGGGTTGGCCATGTAACGGCACCCACCGGACATTTCCACAATTTCCTCCTCCATGCTGAAATCGCGACGTCGGTGCGCCTCCACGCGATTCACTGGAGCGTAGCGAGGGGATTTCGGTGTCTGTAAAACAACACAAAAATTAAATTTGCATTAGCAGCAAACCGGTTTTTGACATAGGAACTCTTTGACTCCAAAAGGTTTGCTGTTTGTAAAACACCTAAAGGAAGAAAATGAAGCAGCGGGAGTCGCCTGTTTCTCGTGTGCATTTGTTGACTGTCCCACTTCTTGGTGCGCAGCCCAAAACCCACAAAAACACTGCCCATAAATCCGAGAGCAATTTTCACTCTCCTTCCTCGCAAAAGCAGTAGTAATCCCGGATGCTGCAGTCTGCTTGCCTTTCATGTTTTAGCCAGCAGCAGTGTCAGTGGGCAATTATATGAAAGGAAATGGAAAAACGGTGGTGTGTGCATTGTACATTTTTTTCAACTCAAATCCCTACCCTATCTCTGAAGACTACATTCACGCTCTCAGGGAATCTCTCTAGAGTAACATGACTTCTTGATGACGCGTTCCTTCCTCTTCACTTTTCTCAGGTTCACTTCAAGTAGTACAAGCTCCTCTCTTCTCACCTTTTCAACCTTCACGTTACTCTAATTCGAATACACTTTTTAGTTCTCTCCAACCCCCTAACAACTCCCCAGTTAAGACGATAAAAAGCGGTAGCAGCAGCAGCACAAAGGAAGTTTACTCTATTTTTCGTGAGGAACACTTGTCTTGTGGCTGTATTCACAAATTTTTTTGTTCACAAAATACAGCAACCACTCAAACACCAGTATTTATTCTGCTGCAGAATGAGTAGCATTGAAAAAAACTCGTATGCCTCATTCAACGTGGCTCGCATCGATTTGATGGATGAGACACTTTTCCGAGTGGAAAAGACATGGATATGTGCATTGTAAATGCGTACATATAAATAACATGTTGTATCTGGAATGACATAAACATGACATACATGGCTACCACGGCAAATTGTCTGATTTTTTACCTTTGTGTGTCTTTTTTTTGTGCTTTGGAGTATTGAGATGCCATTTATGCTCGCGCTATATGGCGCTGTATATTTTTATTTATCGGCCCATTTTGTGCGGTTAGCTGGGTTTGGCATTTCCCTGTGCTGTACCCTCCTGCTCAATTTCTTTCGAGTAAAAACGTGAGAAAAAAGTGTTATGTAGGCAGCAGCATTTGATATTATGCTTTCTATTTTATTTAGCAGCAGAATAGAAGGCAATGTAGGTAGGTATAAATATGTACATACACACATGTATGTACATGTGAAATAAAAAAGAAACTTATATTTTTAAGCAGGAAAAAGTTGGGCTGATACTTGGAAATACGTTAAGTATCTGGTGTGTGCGGTTTGAGAGAATTTGAGTGGAATTCGATATTGGCAGGGAGACACGTAAAACGGCACAATGAAACTAAACAAAGTCAGTACACCAAAAAAAAGTAGTTGAGAAAAAAGAAAGCACGTTCTTCGTCCGTTTCGTTTTGAAAAAAAAGTTGGGCAAATAATATAATACAACAACACAACAATCCAAGGTTATTTATACGCTGCTGACAAGAGACGAGTGAGCGAGAGAAAGAGAGAGGTCTTTGTCACTGCAACTTCACTTTTTGAAGACAATACTGCTGATGTGATGTGGAAGAAGAAGTGGCATAGCATGCGCTGCTGCCTATTGTGATGACGATAATATAAAGCGATAAAAATTTCATTCTGAAAGGAAAGCTTTCTAAAGCACGCGACCACCACCACATACTAACATAGTATTCTCAACACGACAACGAAAGTAGACTGAAAATATTAAGAGACAAGAATCGTGTCAGTCTACTTTATCTGCCCATTGGGCCCATTATTTTTTGTAGTTTGATGCCGAAAACTGCTGAATTTGCAAAAACCCATCTTATACACGTACACCCATATATATACGTATATATATATGTATTTTAAAAATGTGGACCAGATGGCCAGGTTATATAGTTATGATAATACTCACTCACTGACGATAGTCACTATACACTCTGCTCTTTCTGCTGAAGGCAGTCAGTCAGTCAGTAGTTTAAAGGAGCACAAGTGTAAGCAAACCGATTGAGTTTGACAGCTTACATTGCACTCCTCACTTGACTGACTGACGATATCCTGCACTCTGCCAATGGACGAATGGAGCTAGTAGCTCTATAGCGCTCTCTGGTGTCACGATGCTTTGTGCTCTCCGCTTTCAAAACTAACATACAAACCACTAGTCTGGGAAAATAGTACAGTTTCTCAACCAAAAATACTCGTGTGAGTGCACATCATCATCATCATTGCAAATTGCAATGCAATGAAGCTCTACCAAGACAAAGGCAATGGATTGGAGCACAGGAGTAACGCATAATGAGATGCTTTTTTCTCATTATTGTACACATCTTCAAAGGAAAATGGAAGGCAAGCAAAGGAGGTGTCAATTGAAGCAAGTCAGTCAAGTCAAGGTTCTTTTTTTTCCTTTTAGCAAAAAAACTGTGAGTTTTTTTTTGTAAAACGCTAGCAGCAACTGCGCAGCAGATGACGCGATACACATATCTTACAGAATTAGCTAGAGTTTATGAAGAGATGAGCAAAGTGCTGCTGCTGCTGCTTTTGCATTACAATGATGATGACGATGATGATGATGGGAGACGAGGCGCGGAAGAATCCCATGAAAAGCTAGAGTTCATGAAGAGATGAGCAAAGTGCTGCTGCTGCTGCTTTTGCATTACAATGATGATGACGATGATGATGATGGGAGACGAGGCGCGGAAGAATCCCATGAAATGTGATATTTATGAGATGAGTGAGCACTATATATTTTCTCCCATCAATTAGTAATAAGATGCCACAAAAAGCACAAAAAACCCACAACTCGTTTGCACCTTCACTCTTGTCATGTTACGACGATGAGAAGCTGCTTTTAGCTCACCCTTAAAGGTGACGCACAAAAGAAGCATATTTATTTATTGCCATATTTTCCTTCCATCTTATTCATACGTTTTTCTTTCGTGTCATGTCTCAGCAGCAGCCGGCGACAATATGAGAACGTCGAGAATAGAAAGCAAGCGGCAGGAGAAGAGAGAGAAAAGGGCTGGAGGAATAAACCTACATATTTGACGTGAATGGAAAGTAAAAGAATATGTGACAAATATTTCATGTGAAGTACTACTATATTCTCTCACCATTTACAAAGCACTTCATCTAATACGGCAAACAGCCAACCTGCTATATAGACTTGCTCACTTTGTTTCCTTTCATTTTTCATCTTTTTTACAGTGAGAGGAACAAGCATGTGCTCATGTTCATGCATCTTTATATGGAGGATGGCGAGACGAGCAGTCAAAGTACATAATAACAAGTATAGCAAAATGGCTTTGCACTCAAAACCGATCGTAACTATTTTTTTTTCTTTTGAACGTTTTCTTGGTTCGGTTTGTTCTCATTTATTATGAAAGTGCAAATTGGCACGTAATTAAAAAGTAAATGAAAAGACTACTGATGGAAATGTGTGCATGCATAGTACGTGCACACACGGCATAATAAAAATGTGGTAAAGTTCTTGGTGTGTGAAATGGGCGTATGCAGTTATTTTTAAAAAAAGATAGGAACAGTAAAATAGCTTCCGAAGGGCACAGCATCTTGCAAAGAAAAAAATATACAGCAGGAGCAGTCACTGACTAATGAATGGATGCATTCTTTGAATTTGTTGGCAAAATTTTGGAACGACCAACATCAATCAATTTTAAGAAGATTACGTTTTTTAACAAATGTCGAAATACCACAATTTGACTAGTGTTTGAAATCGAATGTATGTAGTTACAATTAGCTTATTGGTCGCATGATTTACTACTATGCACTTATTTAAGCACTGATCTTGTACCGTGGTGACTGGTGTCTCAAGCTAGTAATAATGATGATCAAGTGAAGACTGACATACTAACCTGAATTTAGAAAGGATTCATAATGTATAATTGTTTGTGATGCTATGCTAAAGTGAAAGTTGTCCTGACTTCTTCTTTAATTAGTTTCCTCCTTTGCAGTATTAAACATGACAACCTTTCGAGACTGGTACCGCTAGCTATAACGTATATTTTAATTATCGTCATCATAGTGTCGCAAGATCCTTCAACAGGTCGTGTATATTTCGCATGTTTTTTGTAATTAACAAGACATGAACTGGTCTAATCGTTTGTTTAGGTGGTTTTATTAATTTGTTTGTATCAAGATTTGTGTAGTACAAACCATTTAGCAGTTTTTTCCAATTCTGAGAAGCTGGAAATTCGGCACCACGCCCAAACAGAATTCAAACCGTGAAAGCATGACATTGTCACTTACACAACATTAAACGGTGTACTTGATTATTGATTAGTACAAACATGATACAATAAAAACATGGATTCAGTAAACTTGTGGGCTAGTAGGTTTAGCATATTAATGACGTGATAGAATACACATGAAAGGGGGCCATTTATGCACGATTACCTTGGTAAAATTTGTTATGTACATGTTTAGCAATTAGCAAAACATGTCATACCAACAGTACGAACGTAATTGACGATATAAAGGCTAGAGCTAGCATAAAAAGAAGATCACATATGCATTAAAATTTACTTTCAATTTCCGTTTTCTCCATGGGTGACATTTGGAGCTAATAATAATTGCTTGATTACTTAACCATCAAAACAATAATGGGGATGAAAAGGCAACGGTAAAAACATCGTTAATTAAACTAACGTAAAACCGGATTTACACGGTTTACTAATTCAGTGAAAATTTGGAATGTTTTCTAGCGTAGTTTCACATAGTCATACACTGATATAGTTCCTTCATGGATTAATTTACAAAATTGTTTTTTTAAAATCCAGCTTGTTGGTACGGGCGAGCCGAACGAACTTGTGCTTTCAAATTATTTTCCACTGTCTATTCAAAAACGTATGACAGATATAGACTCTAACAAATCGTTAAAAACGGGTTTTAAATAAATTATAATTAGGTTTTAACAAACCCCAGGTGCAAAGATATAAAATTAAATTGTATTTAAAGTGCATGAAAAAATACTCCATCTCAGCATTCTGTTCAGGTTTTTATTATTGTAAGCTTTCAAGTCATAGTCACCATGGGTCCTTGAGTTTGTTTTGGTCTTTCATGCAACAACATTCTAGTTTCAATATCATTCAACTAGATGGTCTGCTTGTTAAATTTTAAGTCTTTCAATTGCATACTTAATTCACAGTCAAGGTTGCAACCTCCATATAGCATACTTGATTCAAGGCCACTTCAATACCCAAGAGTTAATACAGCTTACCTATCTATAAAGTTAAATAAGACTTGCGAAATTGATATAAAAATTTCTAAATTTACAAAGTCTATTTCATCAAAGATGCAGAAACTATATATTATTTAAAAAGCAAAAAAATTATTACGTGACCTTAAGGTCAGCGCTAGCTTTCTCTTTTTAGAAAATAATGTGAGCATCTAAAAGTATAATTTTTTCGAAATAATATATCTCGTTTTTTTTGTTGATCATTTTCAAAATTAAATTAAAGCATTGCAATTTAAAGTTTTGCAACTTGATTTTGCCATGCTACTACCTTCTTGTTGTAGGTCAGAGACCTATACAGCTTGCATTGCATAACTGCTATAAAAAAGGTCGTGTTGACTTGAAACATATGGAAAAATACTGGTAGGGAAGTGAAAGGACTGCAATGCAGTGGTGTGCTTTGTTTTTGTTGGTTTGGTGAAAGCAGAAATGGACGGATCTACTGAGAAGTTGCATGCACGGTAGTATTTCCGTAAGAAAAAACGAGAGCGACGACCGAACCAAACAACTTCACAAGAATATGCTGGTCATATATAAAAAAAATCCGATGAAATATACGTGCCCACCTACCACGTAGGCACATTACGTTTGCCATACAAGCCTGATTCAGCACAACCAAAAAGTACCATGTGCATCCGGTTGTTTAATGAGTAGTTGTTGCACATATTTAGAAACTACATTAAAACTTTTAAGTATATCAGGAAAAATAGTCATTTCAACTTCTTCATTTGCAGTTTTGCACCAATTTGCATAATATACCGCCTTTCCGGATATTGCGTGCATTTACGTGGTTTTACTTAATTTGAAAATGGTATTTATTCGCAATCGATGGAAAAATTCTTTGCAAAAAGTACAAAGTTTGAATTACAGAATGTTACAGAGATGACATAGTTATCATCAATCAGCAAAGCTGAACGTTTTTCAAAGAAATGTTCCATCTCGTTCCATCCATTAAAATTTTGTTCCTCAAATTTTCATCCATCCGTCAAAAAAATCCCTTTTAGGTTCTAGATTTGCATGTTTTTGGTTCCTATTGTTATACAACATGAAAAGTTTTACACACTTCCTCTTTCCTCAATAGCTTTTTCACTTGCCTTTGCTTACAACGAATTGTTTTACAAATTATGTTTAGTCTTTTGGTTTATATTAATTTTTAGCAGGTAAAAGTCCAACTGCCGTGGAATTACATTTGTAAACAGGCCATCCACGTTTCAGTTTAAAGTAACGTGACGGCAGCAGCGTAGGTAGAGAACTGTTTCCAACACTACAGGATAAGATGATCTCCATTACCACCTACTAGGATGCGACACCTTATTTTCTTGTTTGCTAGCTATTGAAAAGCTATTCTATTATGATTACCTGTGTAAAACGTATTCACTCAACGAATTTTTACCAGATACCACATGATTTATCATCAATCATTTGTCAAAGATGTTTTGATTGATGCGTGACATTCCTTGTAAAAATATTTTGAAAGTGATGCGCCCTTGAAACGGTTACGTAATCCATATTTAAAAATATTAACACCGTTATGTATAATTAATCAATTTAAAAAATTGAAATACTTATAACCGTTCTTAAGTTAACATAAGTACATGTACGGACTGCTCGGATGGACAGACTGACAAGAGTAATCTCACAAGTCACTGTAAACTAGCTCTGCAATTTTTAGGAATCCAAAAAATTACTGTTTGCTATTTAATACTAATTGCATCTACACGGAATGACTGCACCATTGACTAGGAGGAACAATACAAAAGAATGGGCACTTTCAGAAGATGATTATAGCGTTTGTTGAACTGGATTAATGTCAAATACTATACTTAAATGGTTATATTATGTTGTACAAAGTAGACATTATACATGCGCTTGGGTCGTTAACATTAATATTACACTTGTACCGTTCGTTCTACTCTTCAAATTTTTGTAGTTTTTTTGAAAGGCAAAAGCTTTCTCTAATAGTAGCTCCACGACATGCAGCAGAATTGCTTAGATAAGTTGTACCTTCTATTGTTTGCTGTATAATGCCTCCACTTCACTAAGCAGAAGTTCTGATAAAGAACAAAAGTTCATTCAGAGTCTTCTTGCAATATTCAGGGCAAGTCAACCGTGAAGTCTTTCCTTTTATTGAGTAGGCGGAAGTGAATACTTTATGGTTTCGTTCGACCATGTCTGTCTGACCGGCATGTCGAACAATTATAGACAATTGTTTATCTTCTCAGCAGCACCATTAATTGGAACAACTTCAATAATTATATTAATACCGCGGCCCATGTTGGTGACTTGACCTCTTGGGATCATTTTTCAGCATACATATTTAAAAATATTACCCCTAAGCCAAAACAAAAATAATCGCGGCTACTCAGTAACAGAACTTACAACTGCCGGTTAAATTTTTACTACTTATTCTCATTGTCTATTCCAAGATGTCGGATACTACGATAGTGGCCCACCACCAAATAATGGGCAATACTATAACTGATAATTTTCAGAAAAGCACACGGATGCAAGCAATGCTGAATGCTTCATGAAACGAGAGAAGAAACTTTCATAAACTTAGTCATGAACTTTTTGTTTCCGTGAAGCATCCTTCCTCCACCCAGCAAAAGTACTTTCACCTAAT
>JAHZMT010003622.1:0-14060 GCA_027743785.1 Sinhomidia bicolor
CTTTTTCCTGGGTGCACTTTTTCATTTTAGGCATTTAGTATGCTCATCTTAAAGTATTATCTGTTACAGAATTTTTTTACATGATGTTTTTCTATTCTCGTACAAGCTTTCAACCTGTTCACTTTCTTCGTTTTCCATTTTACTTTATCTTATTATTTTCAACTTTAAATTAAACATATTTCCAAACTTCTTGTCTGTTTTTGGATTCTATACTCGACTCGATTGTTCTTCTAAATATGAATAGCAGAAAAAAGTCAGCTTTTATTCTTTTTTTTCATTTTTTCACCCTCATTCATCATCATTCTTGATGTAAAGTTTGGTTGCATTTTGAGTACTTACAGCATACTACAGTAGATATTCCATTGGCAAGCCCACGTAGAGGAAGGTGAATGAAATGACTACTATAGATGGATGAAATTTACTCAAAACTTACTTTCCTCCTCTGTACACACAAATTTCCTGGCAATTTTCGAATAATTGCTAAACTCTTTGTCTTTTTCTTCCTTTCAGATTGCTACACACACACACTATCATTTCTCTGCAGCCTACCTTTTGTTTTCCCTTTCATTTCTTTAAAAGTACCTGCTGCATGTACCTATCATTCTAGCAACTAATCCAACTACACCCGTCTGCTGATTTCTCCTTTGTATGGGCCTCAATATTCCTTCTGAAAAACAATCACTTATCGTTCAAAGTCACTGTTGCCACTGCTTACTACCTATTTTCAGGTAGTTAAGATTTTTGGATGGAATGTGGGTGTGTGTGTGTGTATGCTGGTGTATAGGAAAGTGAGTATTTTTTATCCACTTTTGACTTTGTTTCTTCTTCTTTACAGTCAAACTTTTTTGCTTTACTTTTTGAATGATGATTATGATGATGATGATGAGAACATGCGGTTGTTTTATGTAACGTACAACTTGGAATGCAAGTAAGCACGTACATTTTGAGAAACTGAGAATACGCAGCGCAACAGCAAAATAACGCATCATCATCATTATCAAGTCTGATGGTTGTAGGTAGTGTGCATATTTTATTACCATGTAATAAGTGTACACTGCTGCACATATTACACGACGACGACGTACCCTTTCTTCTTATTCCGCTTTCAAATAATTCGGCCTATTCTCCGTTGCGCTCTCCAATTCTCTCTCTCTTCCACTTTCTTTCACATTTCCTGTTTTGGCCACTTAGAATATTTAAATATTTAATGTGCTTTACTTGCCTTTCCCCATGCGTACATTTACTGTGTATGTGATTCTACGCGATGTGTTAGTGACGTGATGGGGTACATTTTATAGTATGCATGCATTACATTCCTTTCTGCCAACTTTGACATTATTGTAATTGTGGATTCAAAAGTGACATAACTAATAAATTATATCAGAGAATAGCATTTACTTCCCTGCGCACACACTCACGCTCACACACACACACACAATATACATATATATAGGTAGGTATATATATTTCACTTTCATTGTGTTCCTCTTCGAGAAAATAAACTCTTTGAAGGGAGCACGCCAGCAGAGAATAAACCAACCTTGGTATTATCATTATTATCATTATCACCCGACCCGAAACAATTTTTGTGTAGTTGTGGATATGTTTACAGAATACTATTCATAACAATTGAGCTTTTTAACCGTTACATATTTTATGCTAAAAGTCTTTTCTTTCTTATTTTACAGCACTTGCTTAAGCCACAGCTTTAAACAGCAACTTAATTGCGTTGATATGTACATGTAGGAATATATAACTGTGACGAATAAATTAAGGAAGGGGAGAGGATGACCGAAAAGTTTTTGTATTGTTCCAATGCTATTTATACCAGCGTCAATAGAAATATCAAACTTATTGATAATTTAACACAACCTTTTTTGCAGTTGACAACAGTTTAAAGTATAATATGTTGTGTTGCTACGCATGTACAGTAATGTACACAATATGCTTAAATCTTTGCAAGATCAAAGTATTTCGGACTGGGTGATTATAAGTGATTATTTATATACCTATCCGGGATAGAGTAGTACCATGTAGACTATCGCTGATTTGCTATAAACTTCCGTGAAAATGAGATAACCCTCAACAGTGCAAAAAACAATACAAATTTGAATGCGAAACTTTCTACACATTTCCTTGTGTTTAGTCTAGCAAATTTTACTTGGAAGCTGTACAGCAAACAAGTTGCGGATTTTAAAACAATTGTATGCTTTGAGGTTCAAAGCGCTATTGTTATACTATTCTGTGAAATAGGCTTAGGTAATTTAGACACAACATAAGGTTTCACCGGAACAGATTCGTCTTCCACAGATTTTAGGGGCGCAGCTAGGTTTAATACTTTCTTTGAAGTAAATACGTAAAAAGCAAACAGAAAACTTGCAAGTAAGTATTACAGCGGAGTAGACGATAAGATAATACATTACATAAATACAGTGTGCTTCATGCTATGTGTATGCTGCGTGTATTCGTTAACTATTCAAAATATCACTTTACCAGGAACCATCTTTTTTTTGGAACATCAGAGCACATATTCAGATATTTATGATGTGAAATTGAAAACTAACGAGCGAGCTGGTTTATGATTTCTAACTGTAGCAAACACAATGTTTCACTTTTTCATGATGAATGGGTAGCAGCATTCAGCTAAGATCAAAGAGCTTTTACCCATTCTTCGATTTAAAATGAAAATTAAGAATGTACACACATGTACGAGTTCTTATGTTTTTATATGTATTTTGTAAATAGGTACGTATGTAGTCTCAACTAATTCTACTTCAGACTGCTTACACGGGAAAGCAAAACTTACGTATGCAGGCACTCATCAATACTGTACTATACATACATACATCCAGTATTTGTTGTAAAGCGGAGAAAAGTTTTTATATTTGTGTTTCCGCTTTTGTGGAATAGAGATTCTCTTTGAATCAGTTTTCACTTGTGAACAACTTGTGCAAATTGCTCAAAAATAAAAAAAATTGTCTATGAGTTGGTATGTGTTTTTCAAACACTTGACTGAGAAATAAATATATGCATTATAAATTATTATATAAATACTACATCAAGCTACCAGTTGTTTGGATAAATTAGGATGTTATGTCAGTTGCAAAATGTTTAAATAATGTGAGTTCAAAGACACAGTTTTAAATACAGACTACTACCCATACACTATATTATGTCAAGACTTGAACTCAGGTCATATTAATAAAATATTTAATTTACTTTTGAAATTTTACTTTTACTTTGGTTTCAAAGAAGAACTCAAAAAAATATTCTAGTTGTCGTTCAGTAAATTTGAAACATTTGTATTCTAGAAAACTTACATACAAACATACTTATTATTAGTATTAGCATATTCATGTTGTGTGCACCACCACATACACACTCCACAGTAGCTACTGGGTAATCGTGTCAATACGGATTACCTATTTAAACAGAAAAGAAGAAAGCGTAAAACCTTGCTTTGATCTGTCATTTGAAAACTACTTAAACAAGCATAATCGGATATCGAATTTATGTTTTTCAACGAAAGGTGGATCGCTTGCGACAACAGGAAAACGGTGGGGTATATTGATTTTGTCAATGTTAAGAAAGGTTGTTTTCAAATGCTATACTTTTGCAAATAAAATATTTTGCAATGAATGCTCATCAATGCTGAGCTAACGCAAATTATAACATTTTTGCTCTGCTATCTCATTTTTAGTTATTCAGATCAGCACATCGCATCATAGAGCAATATGAATTGATGGTATTAAGCATTGAAAAGTAATATTTATTTGAGCTTTTATCAGCTAAATCAACATCTCCAACTGTTGTCCACCTTGTTGTTGTTGCGTAAAATTTTCAGTACTAAACTAACAAGCATTTCCGTCTCATAATCACCACATATTCATATTCAAAATCAGGCAGGACACTCCAATGACAAATATCTTTTCTTCGTCATGTTTATTTTCTAAAAAAAGACTTTGTAAAGATGTTTTTTAAGGATTCCTGGCTCCATCACAGTTGACCGGAAATATTGAGGACACAGCTCGCACATACGCTTATTAAGATGATGTTTGTTATCATGAAACGGTCATACTGGTCAAATGCTAATTTTCTATTGGCTTCATCTGTTCAAAACAAGTTTCAATAGCAATCAGTGTAGCGTAGAATTTACCCAAATTTACAGCCATTATGAAAAAGCGTGGAGGCAGCAAATCCAGGGTAAAAATTCCGTCATCCCTGCTTTCATAACTGAACAAGGGGGAAAATGAACACAGAGGGAGAGCATATTGGAAATAAAAAAGACAGGAAACACGTAAAACATGTTTACTTGTGATAGAGTTCAGGTGGATTTGTAATAAAGTATTCAAAAACTGGGCTATTATACTATTTTGTCGAAAGCCGGAAGTGCTCTAATGAACAAAATGTCACTCAAGACAACTTTGTCGTGGGGACCCTGTCATTTTATTGACTATTACTTTTACATAGTACACAGAATACTTTCTACATAAATTCATTGTACTGAAATATACCGTATTTCTATAGCTCACACACCAAACATTGTTTCTATAATCTATTTTCTAACTTTCTTGTAGCATACTCCAAATTTTCTAAGCATATTACGAAAAGAAATTGCTCACTTCTTCGTTCGTTATTCATCTGAAAGCTATATATTTTTTCAGCTAACGAACATGTTATTGTTGATATGTATGCCCGGAAGTATATAGAAATGACAGGCTTGTGAGAAGAAGCATGATTGGATTTCTTCATAAGAATTGTTCAGTCGTTTTTCCAGGCCTTTTTTTCCCTGTAAAGAAACGACTGCTAATTACAAAAGGCACAACTTTTTTTACTGGTACATACATACATACTACTACATAATATTATGTATGCTTGCTGCTACACATCACTGGACGACTTTTTGACAGTCGTCATCAAAAAACTTCATTAGCTATACTGGATTGAGATTTTTGACTGAATCAGTTTTGCTTTTGGACTTAATATAGTGATATAGTAAAATTATAATAATATCAAACATATATTAATAATCCAAAGTGTGCTGTCTATAATGTATACAGGCACATGTTTAAAAACTAATATTATTTATATAACAACATAGTATTGTCACTATTATTTGCATTGACATCAATTCTACTCATATCCTTTCAGTTGTCACATTGTCAA
The DNA here is from genome assembly GCA_027743785.1 of Sinhomidia bicolor. Classification (NCBI taxonomy): domain Eukaryota; kingdom Metazoa; phylum Arthropoda; class Collembola; order Entomobryomorpha; family Entomobryidae; genus Sinhomidia; species Sinhomidia bicolor. The sequence continues at coordinate 5,167 of JAHZMT010003622.1, forward strand.
ATATGTTACAAAGTATCATATAATAATAATAATAATAATAAAATCTGCTGGAGTTTTCTCTGACTTTCTTTCTTGTTTTTTTTTCAACTTTAAAATATGGCCTTTTTGTGCAGAGTGCTTCTTTCCAACTTGACTTTAGAAAATATAGAAATGTCAAAGTGGCCATCCAATTAGGAAGAATTGAACCATTGTTCATTTCATCACAAAATATGCTCCTTCGTTTGCAAAAGGAAAGGGCAAAAGTTTGCAAAAAAGTGGCGTATAATGTAGTTTTGAAGGGTGTTATCCAATGCCCTTTCTTCTTCTTTTTTTCATTCCTCCACTTTACATCCTTTTTTTCTTCTTTTGTACCAGGTATCATCTTTTACGTACACTTCTGGTATCAAAAACATGCTCGTTCCTACTATATTTAAAGTTGGGCATCATTATGTCATCATTATCATCATCACCATCGTCATCATCAATTATCAACCGTGAAGCCTGGAGACTCCTCATCATTATTACTATCCATAGTTCTGATTATGTGGTCCTTGTAAAAGTTGAAAATGGTACATTTACTTGCTCATATAGCCATGACAGTGTTTTCCACGAATGACACACTACTCTAAGTTTCTCAGTTGGATGTATGTACATAATCCGTGCAACAGATTCTTGCTTCTTCTTCTTCGTCTCCTCCTCTCTTTGAAGGTATTATTTGTGGTTTGATGATGATGAGCATGTACTTACTTGAGAAATGGATAATGTGTAGTGTATGTTCCCTGGTGCATGGATAAAATAATGATGAGTACCTATATAACTATATGTGCTGTGGTGGGGGTGATGGTGGTTGTTAGTGTGCCTGTATTGTACCGGACGTCTTTGTAAAAAAATTGCTCTGGATTGCTTCAGCGTAGATTATTATCATGACTGACTGAGATGTCGATGATCCTAGATAATTTTTATGCCAATCTGTCTCATGACATAAAAGCATGATAGAATAGACTGTTCTTTACAAAGGGTTAACCCTTAAAAAATTATATACTTGTACACAACTCACAAAGAAACATCGGCTTCAAAGAACTAGACAAGAGGGGAGAAGAGAGAGAGAGAGAGAGGAAAGAGAAGCAAATCTTATAAAAATGAAGCGACGTTGTTGTATCATGCATACATGTGGATACAACGCTACTCAGGTGCAAGGCGTTTCTCCACGATTGGGTTGGATGATGGCATTCAAGAGTCAAAAGAGGGAAAAAATCAGATTACTCTACTTCTTTGAAAGTACTTATACATTTTGTATCCACTTCTTTCAAGTTGTTGTTGTTGTTATTGTGGAGTAGTTGTATCCACGGTTGTTTTTTTCTCCACTTAATGCCAGCATCATGATTCAAGCAGGTAACAAAATAAATGATTTATTTTTTATGTGTATTATATTATATTAGAGAGACAGAAAGAAAGATGGAAAGAAAGAAAGACGATAGCGATGGCTCAGCAGCACTTGTACTATACATACTTACCTAACTGTGTGTGCGTGAAAAACATTTCCCAGTCCCAATAGTTGTGTCACGAAAAAGATGATCGTGATCTAGAAATGGGAGGCAAATATACATATAGGTATCTATGATGGTAGTTATGTATATACATACGTATGTAAAAAAAAACAGCGTTGAGAATTCAAATTTAAATGGTGTAGTGGCCATGCAGGCAGGTGAGCAGAACATTTGCTCCAGTTAGCTTTGCTTATGGATGAAAAGGAATTAAGACGAAGAAGAAACACGTCGCTGACCTTGTTGTACTTGTTGTTGCTGAATAAGAATATAACTTTGTATAACTTTTTAAAACTTATGTATATATTTTGTATATTATCTTCTCTTATCGATATTTTACAATCTTCTTTTATCTCCGTAACTCGTCTTTGTAGAGTTGCTATATTAGAAACAAAGTGTTTTATTATTTTCAACCTGTATATATGCACGTCTGTTGTTTACTACAAAGTGAATCACGTCTTGGCTAAAATTGATTAATCTTTGAAGAAATCAAAGAAGAACCAATTTGCTATTTTAATTTTTACTCATTAGAGTTGAAAAGAATTTTTTTGACAGTTGATTCATGCATGTTACAGTGCCTGCTGCATTGAGCACTACTATATGTTTAGGGATAATAATATGTGTATGTATTTTTCTTTACTTTATTCGTTTGATTTCTTTTGGATGTCGCATTTTATGTAATCAGTAACTTTGACAACTTGTGCTTTATAAGCCCCTGTAGATAACTTCTTATAATAATTCAACTGGGTTCTGTGAGTCGAGTGCAGAGTTAACGCAAAAAAGCAATAGTAATATGGGGAAAGTTGAGATATTGCCATGGAAGCATGGAGAATATCGAATTTTTTGAACGCGTGAAAGTAGCAGTAATATTTGTCATTTCTAGTATTGTATTTACATACTGTTTAATATACCGATACCCACACAGTAGCATTTTATCATTAAATTATGTAGTAACCCGTCATAGCACTAATGAAGTGGAACCACAGTGGAAGATAACTTCAACTTACATATATCAGCCACATTTTTAAAATAAACTGATTTTTTTGCTGTGCTTACTTACGCTTTCTTGTTGCGAATACAATACAAAAAAAGTTTCATCGTATTATGTCGTAAATTCAAAAGGTGCAACTACGCAAGATAAATATGAAAACGATGAAACTGATATTGTACAAAAGTTTCACGTTGCATATCAATCAATTATAACTGAAATATCCATAGTATTTGTACTTGACGGTTTTTTGACAATGTCAAACTTTTAAATAGATAGTTTAGAATGCATACCCTATTACATAAATAAATGCATTTTGCTTTTTAATGAAAATATAATTGAGTAGTTCAGTGGAAAACCTAACTAACTAAGCAACGATCCATTCGCATTTTCAAATTCAAAAAATGATGAGATTTTCAGACTACAATGTAAATACCGTACACTAATTTAAAAAAATGTGTTTAATGGTTAAACTTTTATTGGTATTTTGAAAATCACAGCCATGCATATGTACATAGGTATGTGAAGTTTAGAACTTCAAATTTACACATTTCCAATACTAAATACCACATCATACTAGAACGAAGTAAGTTGTTGTAAGTGAAGAAGCTAGATAGTAAGTTGTATATAGTTCTACATTATAGTTTGTAATTTCAACTATTTTAATAATAACAATAATTCCAGTCATGTCACTTAGCAGCATGGGAAGGTTTAATAAGGTACATAATTGAATTATTAAAAAAATAATCACAATCATTACTAAAGCATCCATGTACTTTTGTATTCCAATTATCCACACATTTCTACAGTTCATGACTCATCCCCGACTAAAAATCCCTCTCTTCTCACTTAAGTACTGTTTTATTTTTTTCAGTATCCCCTACAATTACATAACCCTTCCTTCACAAACACTTGGCACACCTGCCCACTACTCTTATTTTCTAAGAAAATGTGTTGCAGGTGAAGGCAGTCTCTCTAGAAAAAGGAAGCAATGTTTTTCTTCCACTGCATGAAATGTCAGCAAACGTGGTGGCGTTACATTTAAACCAAATACTCATCGTAATCCTCCTCATCACACAGGTTACGTTGCCACTGTACAAATGAAGCCTTTCACAACAGCAGACGAAGGGGAAGAGGGATGCACTACTGCTGCTGTAGCAACTTTTCATGTTCCTGTACATTACAACAGTCAGTTAGAAAAAGAGAATTATTCTATTCTTTTCAACCCTCTCCTTCTTATACTACTCACTTGTTTGAATTTTTCACACGGTAAAAAAAATCTCCGTCTCATGGTACAGTGATGGTGGTGATGGTAAGTTGCGCCACTTAACCACATTTTGCTCCACACAAAGGAAAAAAAATAACGACGTTTTTTCGGGAAAATCCTGCATAGCATGCACAGGAACAAGCTAATGTAATGCAGCGCTTAGAGAAGAAGAAGTCTGGCTTTATCATCAATTTCAGTAAGCAAGCAAAAAATGAGAGATTCTCTGGAAATAAGGGACGATTCCAGTTTCTGTTCTCCTAGTGCTTAACTCAAGTCAGCATCAGACTGACACTATCATATTATCAGCTATTCTTTAAACTTTCGTCTTTCCATTCACAAACTTGCTTTCGCATTTTGCAAGCAAATTCTGCTGCTTCTCACACTTGTGATTCAAAAAGTAAAATAGCAAGTGCATAGATTGGTTTACAAATTTTTTTTTATAAATATTTGATAATAATTGCAGACTTTTTAGTAAGCTAATGAGGCAATGAAAAGCAGTTTTTTGACGTCAGTATATACTCGTGCAGTCCAGATAAAGCATTTTTTGATTACGAAGATTATATAGCAACCTGTTGCCTTTTACAAGCTATGTAAAACTTTTGGCTGATTTCTTTACTTTGGAATGGACGCAAGCCTGTAATGTAACATAAGCAAAAGGAAGCTTTTCAAAAAGACAATATAACCTTGTATAAAATCTAATCTAACAAGATTTACAAAAAAATAATGTTTTTTTTATATTTTATCGAAAGGGTAGAGTAAAATTTGAAGAGTCTTCTGAAATGAGTTCGATACAGAAGAGCTTTGTTAACAAAAAACTCAAGAAGTAGCAGCCATGTTTCTTAACTCATTGTGACGGTTTGTGGTGGATGGGATAAGGGCACTACAAAATTTTGCATGGTTTCATTTCATCACATCTTGGAAAATCTTCTTTCCAGATTGTAGGAATATCGGATTACACTATCTTGAAAGCACACTCATCAACTCCCGTAGTAATATTAAAACCTTTGCAGGCACTGTGTAATTATCAAAAGATAAATCCGTTTTCAGCACAGCACATACACACACACCCATACAACAACAACGAAAATCATATTGTTTACATTTCTGTATGTATACCATGATGATCGTCTTGTTCATACGCTTCGTCAATTATCAAAAGTAATTTTACTAATTCCACATGAAAGCATCCTAATTAAAAAATTAATCTTCATTTTGCTTCAGAAATATTTATTTGCGTATTAAGTATGCTGTCAGCCATTGTTTCAAATTTGCAAAGAAAACTGTGGTTACGACTGCTTATAATTAAGACTCCAGAATACGCTTACATGCTTGGATGACTACGTATAATTGTCTTTTATTTACCTACATTAATTTGTAAATAAGGACGGGTACTGTAAGCATATAGAGAAAGATTGTGTAAAAAAACTATATGCTACTTTTTAGTTGTTAAAAAACAAAGAAATCTTTTTAAAATGCTACTGTTTCAATGCATTAATTTGTCAATGTGCATTCATATGTACAACACGTTATTGTTTCTTCAAGTGCCTACTTTGAGTTTATAGCAAAATTAGTAGTATAATAAAATTGTCATTCGACAGCGAGCAATTTTGGGTTGTCGAGTTTTTCAATGATAAGAATCGAAAAATAATGGGAACTAGATATTGCGAAAAAAAAGTATTATATGTAAAAATACTGAAAATTGATTTCCATTCCAACTATGTATGTACATACATATGCATACCTACATTGGATTATTTTGCACCATAAGGGGAAAAATAGGAAGATGAAAAGAGAACAAGTGGGAATAGAGCATTTCCTTCTGGTAGTTTGCAATAAAGGGAATTACGACGACGACGGTTCAAGATTGCTCGCAGAAAGCTTTCGATATTTTCCATGTATTTTAAGTTCGAAATTAGACTGTTGTGTATTTGAAGTTGAGCAAGAAGAATGAGAAGAGTACGCTTTTCCACTTTTCTTTCTCCAGATCTCAAAGGGGAAATAACTATAAATATCAAGAGGAGGATGTTGTATAAGCTGCTCGTAATTTTGCTTCTTTATCAGCTTTTTACAAGTTCAAAGTTTAATTTGTTGAATGGTATTAATGAGGATGATGATGATGATGCTCGTGGTGGTGGTGCTTAGAACAATCCGGTTTTATATGAATTCCTAGTTTGCTCTGTGTGATGCATTCACTCCAACTGATTACGGCTGGAATATGTAGTGTCCACAAAACAATCTTCCAGATACAGTTTTTCAAACACAACAATAAGCCCACGTGTGTGCATAAATAGACAGCTTAAAATGGATATACGTGGAAACGGTTCAAGATTGAGTTTCTTGGAAAGTATTTTATCCGTTTGCGTCTTTGGTCCAAAAATAGGCAATAATTTGTCTTACAAAAGACTGTATAGGTACTCACTCACGTCAGAGACGTACATACATACATCATCATTACAATCATATCTCTACTAGTCAGCTTTATTCTGTTTCGCTATCTGACAGCCTCCAGAAGAATTGTATTGATGATTTGCGTGCCAGTGTCTGATAATTTTGAAAAGAAAGCAAATTCATTCCAGAGGAACTCCAGACAGACCATTTTAAACGCTATTTGATTATCTTAAATTATTTATTAGCAGAACTGTGTAATAAAAGGAGTTGATGGCACAAAGCTAAAGTTTACAATGAAACCACCAACAAAGAAATTAGTCAAACTGCTATACTTTGCTGCGGTTATCTCTGTTGAAAATCGATAACACAAGCCAATACCTTAATTTGACAATTGGAGCAAAATTACTTTGTTGAGACATTAAAATATAATCATTTTGATTACAACGTCTACTTTTTTGTGACTACTTGGAAAAGCCTATTTTGCAATTCTATTTAGTGATTTACTTTTCTATTCAAATATAACAGTAAATTTGGGTTACAGAACAAAAGCCCGGATGTTGTTATGATCATCATCAGCAACAACAACACCGACCGATTAAATTCCATTTTTAGATTTTAGTCTACTTGTTATCAAAAGTAGAAAAAAGAGACCTAAATTAAACTGTGTACCAGATTCATCATCAAAAAATCTCAACCGACGACGTCAATATGAATACTTGCTTTTTTCGATTTCCCTTTTCGTCCCAAATTCTCCAAGCAAGCACATAATACTGCACCGAATTACGACAGGAGCGCATATAGTTTATGTGTTTTATCTAGTACGTAATAAATTATTTTCAAAACAGTAAATACATGAATAAAGGGTATTTACATGGGATTACTAGGATTTTCTCTGGGTATCCCTATATCCTTAAAGATTTCCTTTGGTGCTCTGCTCCTGCTGCTCCTCTTCTCTCTCTCTCTCTCTTCTCGCCGTCCCTAGTATTTCTCTTCTGCTGCTCTGGTTTTTACTTTGATCAGACACAAGATTGAATAATATGGGGAAAGCGTTAGAAGAAAAAGCAGAAGAAGAATAACAAGTTGAAAGCAAAAAAAAAGTATTATTATTATTACTGCAAAGAAGTAGCATTACTTACTATTCTTTGCCGACATTACATCTTTTTCGCTCGCTCACTACTTTTTTTTCTTCTTTTAAAAAAAGACCTCAAGAAAAGCAAAGCTTATAAAATGGTTCGACGCACACATGTTACTTACTACACGCGTACTTTTCTACAGACATATTATTCAGCAATCTTTACAATAATATTATAATATAATACCCAGAAAAAAACATTGGAGATTTTTTTCTTCTTTTACAGATGGACATATATATATAAAAATACAATAATAATATGTACACGTACATATGTAGTATTTATAGGTTTCCATAATATTGCACAGTGTCCCAAAAGTAACAGCAGCAATGTCCTACTACTATTACTACTGTACTGCCACATCACAGAAAGAAAAAAGACACAATCTTCAACACACTCTTATTAAACATTTTTTTCATTCTTTTTCTCACTTACTTTTTGCTCCCTAGTCTGTTAATAATATGAAAAGAGGAAAACGACACTGATGAAATTGATGGGAGAAGTAGGAATAAAGTACGCACACGTTATGTTTTGTGTAATAGGTATAAAAAATGTATCATGTGTAGCTTTAACAACATCCATCCCTAACGTCTCCTGGGACAGGAGAAAGACAGACGAAGAGAGAGAGAGAGAGACTAACTTTACTATTACATTACAAACATAAAACAGACAAACGAGTCATGTCCCTGACTACATTAGGTTTCAGCAAAAATATATAACCATAACAACATAAGTCAGACATGAAAACACATCAGTTCTCTATTACTACATACGTACGTACCGCCGTTGCCACCAACCACTACCATTTCTACTCTTACAAATTTTTACAGTTTTTGTATATACCGTTGTGACGGTATGCGGCATTCAAGACAGAAGAGAATATACATCGTAGGTACTATCTGAAAGTATGGTATGAAACAAACTACCAAAAAATGGGAATAAGGGATGGGGATGAGGAGGATATGTAAAGCAATAGTTTCTCCAGTGGAAATAGCCCAAAATACAAATCTTCATCCTTCATTCCCAGGCTTGCTAGTATTTTTTTTTTGTTTTTTTTGTTTCACATCATCGTCGTCATGCTATCTTCATTACTTGTCATTTCCTATACAATAAAATAGTATGAGTTTTGTTGCTTTTTGTTTATACTTGCAGAAGTAGAAAGTCTTTTTTTTATATTTACGATCTCGTCAAATGCACATTGTTCTTGGTACACCAGTAGTACAGCTTGGTGGTTTGTTTATAAAGAAACATAAAACGACGACGACGACAGCGTAAGAAGAGCCCGAAAAAGTAAGTAAGTATTACAAGTCTTTGACTTTGTTTTTTAAAAAATACGAGAGTTTTTTTTCTTTTATTTTGTACATGTAATCAAATACACATACATATTATTATTATTCTAATACATTTGACAGCGTTTTGGTATTATTCTTTTTTTATTTCATTTATTTCATTTTTGTGTACATTACGAACAGAGAGAGAGTGAAAGAGAGAGGATAGAGAATAGAGAGAGAAAGAAAAGACGCCGCAGAAGATAAATATAATCGTAGTAATATGTGCACAAGTGCAGCGACTGAAACATTACATGTTGAACGTTT
>JAHZMT010003623.1:0-14394 GCA_027743785.1 Sinhomidia bicolor
TTTGTAGGGTTTTAGCAAATTAGCCTAGTTTGTAGGAAATTAGCAGTTAGCCTAGTTTGTAGGGCATTAGCATTAGCCTAGTCTGTATTTGCCCATATACCACTACCACTACAAATGAAACCATTTGATTTATGTTCTGTTTTTTGGATGGATGATGAAGTGTGTGTCCTAAAACCGGAAACTAGACAAGTATAACGGCCAGACCATAAAAGAAATAATAGTCCAAACTGAAACTGAGATGGTAGGCTTTTCTAGTCGTTGAATATAGGGCGTGTGTGTGTGTACTTCTTTTCCTTCATGGCTTCATTTTCCTTTTACAACAGCACCACCAACATTCAACAACAACAACAACAGCCCAGGAATTCGACGATGTTTTGTTGAAATGTGAAGTAAAATGAATGAATCTGAACGCTTCGCACTTGAATCTTTTGTGCTGTTCCTCTTATTCACAGACAAGTTTTCCTTGTGCTGTGCTGCTGAATAACATGTAAGTACACTAGTAAGTTTACTGGTGAAATCCTGTCATGCAATCATCACCAGCAGCATAGCTATTTTTGAACGTTTCTCTTCTCTCTCTCTCTCTCTCTTTCTGAAAAAGGAGAATTAGCTTGCCAGTTTGTATTGATCACTGAAGCGATAGGAAGGCAAGCATTGAGCACACGGTAAAAAAGAATGGTGGTGATGATGGTGTGCGGAAATGTGTGCATGAATTTCGTGTTGACATGCTGACTTGACAAACCCCGAGCACCAGTTATAATAGTATCTACTGCCGCGACTGGGGCAACTTTCTCACACTAACAACAACAGCCATCCTTCTGTGCTCCTTCTCATTGTCATCTTTGCCATTTGTCCTCATCTTTTGATACGCCACACTCACTACTTGAATTAGCAAAGTATGTACGTGGGGAAAAGTTTCTGGATTGGTTTTTCCTGAACAACGAGCATGTTCCAGTCTGCTGCCAGTCCAACAACGACCAACATGGGCCAACCTCCCTTTAACATATGTCATCATCCATTTACTATCCACAAAACAAATCAATGACTTCTCGTCGCCGTCCTCGAATTTTTTTTCTATATAGCTTTCCAATCACTTTTCATCCCAATTTTCCAGTACGCAATCACATGACATCGGAGGAAATGGTAATAGTGGTAGCAGTCCTCTGAAAAAAAGTTATTTTCTCCATCGACAGGACCAAAGCAATTTTACTTTTTTTCATTTTTACCCTTATTATATGGAAAATAATAACACGAAACAGTCTGACTGAACCAACTCTTTCCTTAAGACGCGAGCTCCCAGGGGCGTAGGCAAGGGGAGGGTAAAAAGAAAAACTTTCATTTCGCCTTGCCTCGCTTCACCGATTAATTTTTTTCTGTGAACATTTTTTAAAACTTTTTTTCAAAATTTGATCGTAGGTCATGTGAATTATCCTGCCTCCCGCAGACCTCCTCTTTGGCTATACTATACTACTTACTACCCTTATGCTCCTTTGCACACTTTTCCTTCACTACTGTGTGTGTGCGCTATAAGACGACCATCATGACATGAAGATGATGGTGGAGAAGCAGGCAGGACGAGTGGAGGTGGAACAAGAAGACAACAACAAAGGCACTCAACCAAAGTTTATGGTAGTAGTACATAGGTACTTGGACTGGCAGTACGCACGACTTCAGCTATGAAGCCAATCCTATAGGGGCTCTACTAGCATTCATGTGACTTTTGGCAATCATTTTGTTATCCCAAAAACCAAACCAAACCAACTCAGCTCAACTATCTCTCCTCTTCTGGCTCTGTTGCAAGATTATATTTTTTTTCAACTGCTGCTTTTTTGTCGTTTCCCTTTTTTATTCCTTTTTCCTCCATCCACTTTTTACTTTCCGTTTTCTTGCCATTTTATTTTTCTATTTCCACACAGAAACATTCTCAAGCATATTATTTATTTATATATAAATAAACCATACTGTTATTATACAACAGAGACAGATTTACAACAGCTCGCCATTTATATTTTTTCCATTTCTCCTTTCGAATCAGCATGCAATCAGCTGTAAATTCGATTCTTGAAAAAAGAGGATCTTGTACAAGGAGGCAGAAAAGACGGAAGAGGAAAATTCCATTCAACGAGAAAAGACAGTGAAAATAAGTTTACAAAATTCTTTGCCATTTCTTTCCACGTCCTTTTTCCTCCAAAGTAAAAAGTTTGCATAATGCATATAAAATATTGTGATTTCATACACATGCCATTTTCTATTTATCTCGATTCAATGAGCACTAAGATATTCACGAATATTAAATAATTCCAGCAGAAAATGTAGTACCATTTCGTTTTCCTGAACAAGGAAAGAATTCAAACTTGAAAAAAAAGAAAACTTTCAAGCAGTTTTCTTTCCACCTTTTCCCATCTTTATGATGATGATAAACTTTGTTCAACTCGTACACATTTCCCAAGATTTGATTAAGTACACAAAGATCGTTTTCATAAAAGATTATACATACCTATATGTATGAACCTTGTGCTGTGGATGAACCTGATGAAATGATTTTTTTTGGAATGCCTCAAGTCCTGTCATAATGAACACTCTCTGCTTTGTCATTCTTCTCATACTATCTTTCCTTGATAAATTGCGTAGGCAAACTATAACAAGTACTCTAAAAACAACTTTTTCTTTCTCCCTTTTCTTCTTTGTGTTCTAAAATAGTTGCAATGAACTTTGATACGAGGGGGATCATATTGCTGACGATGATGATTATCATCCCCCACCTTTCGTCTTGAAGATCGTGACCAAAAAATGCTGACGATGATGTTGATGCTGACTTGATTGTTTCGGCAAAGTTCGGGGAAGCAAAACTTTCTTTGTGTACCTATCTGTCCGTCTGTCTTCTATTATCTGATGGCTGTACCTCTGTCTTTCTTTAAATGTTCTTTTTTCCTACTTTTACTTGTAATGATGATAATAATAAAGGTAGTAGTGGTGGTAGTGGTAATGGCGGTGGCAAAGATGCTTGTCTGGATGCGTGATCTCTTCGCCAAGTTAAGGAACTAGTGGCAGTTGTGCTGAGGTTGAGAGAGAGAGAGAGAGAAAGGGAGCCAGAGTTCTCATACATATTTTTATTGCTTTTCTGTGATCTTTTTTGGTAGTCAGGTGTGCGTAAAGGCCCTAACGAACAAAATCTCTGCTTTTCTATCTTGCCCACTTTCATATTCTTTCTGTTTCTGTCGAGAGTTGTTCATCTTGTTTGAAACAAGAAGAAAATGCTTAAGCTACACGAAAAAATTGGTGGGAAGATGGAAGCAAGTTGTAAAGAGTGAGCATGCATGCATGGTACATGAACACTATTACACCGACCAAAAAAGAAGAAGAAGAAGTAGCTAAAGCAAAGTGAGAGCAGAAGAGAGAGAGAGGGAAGAAGGATGCCTGCTTGCTTGACCGACCAAGCGAACTCAAGTGTGATGATACAAAAAAAGGAAGAAAGTGAGAGAGAGGGAGAAGGAAAAGGCAAAAAAATATAGACAAAAAGTAGAACTGTAGTTTTGCAGCATTATCATCATCAGCAGGAGTAGAGCAAAGGAGTGAAAAAACAAGTCAAAGAGTTAAACGTCAGCGTCATGAGCTTAGAGCAAGTCAGGTGCTGACATGAGAGAATAGGAATAAAAAAGTGCAGAGTAAACCAGAGAGGGAGGAGAATGATCATTTCATGTGAAAATAAAGTACGTGAGATGGAGATAAAGAAAAAAAAACAAATGTGAGTAAAAAGTAGGAAGAAGACATTTTTTTAGCAAAGAGGAAAAAAATAAGTATAACTAAACAGCATCCGGGGCTCAGACGGACAGTGCCAAACATAAGCAAAGTAGGTGAAAGAGAAAACACCAAAGGTGCACGGTACAACAGCCAACCTGTTCAAGAAACGAATGAATGAAATGAATGGATGTATAAAAAGACTTTTTTTTGCTTTTTGCAAATGTTACTTTTATTGGGCAGCTGCAAGGTGTTCAGTAAGTGACAGGCATGTAAAGTACACAAGCAAGGAGTAACGTGGTGGTGGTGGTAGTGGCTCTCTTTTTAATGTGAAATATGTTAGCCAGCTAGAAGCAAGGAGAAATGGTGCTGGTGTCTGCTGCTACGTACGATCTGCTGCTTTGCCTTCTGGTGAATGAAGAGAAAGTAAAAAAAAAAGTTGTAACAAAATAATAATATTTTTATTCACCACCGCTTGCTGTATAAATGCTACCTCGTTTCTTTATCCTATTGTTTTTCTCTAGCAGATGATGAAATTTTTTTTTTCGTTCTGATAAAAAAAGGTCGGAGGTCACACGCACGCATCTCGTTGCTACCACCTCGTACCACCACTTCTCCTACCAATATCAGGTTTCACCACACGCCATCCCTAGCACATTATAAATGGACACATATGTCGTCGTATATATTAATAATAACGTTCTAAATCTCCTCCACTTTCACACTTTTCACAACATTATCCAACCGGCAGCAGCAGCAGCAGAACGACTAGGGTTGTCTTAGTCGAAGCTTGGATACACTTGCCCGTGGAAGTAGTGAGAAGGGAGGAGACGGCGGTGGTGGAGGTGATGGTGATGATCCATGATCTATCAACTTTTGTCATTATTTAGCACCATCAGCACTGATCATAATTCACCTCCATATCCACAACTACCATTTTGTCCTACACACAGTATTGTTACTCACCTCAAGCAAGCTCTTATTATTATTATTATTGTAGTCTTTTATCTTTCTAAATAGCTACATACGTGCCAACGTCTTTTTTTACTAGCTCCTTGCTTCCGTCTGATATGATGAAGATGATGGCTACTCGAACTCTGACGATACACGGATTTATTCCTGTGTCCTCATCTCTCCAACAAGAGCAAAAAAAGAACAAGCAAAAAGAATGGATAGTTTCAGCAATAAACTACTTTTTTTCGCTGTTGATTTAATCTCCAAGAAGCTTTTTTCTGCTTCACTTTACTTTTCTGCTTTTTTCTCCCGCCTGTACGGACTGTCTTTTGTGATGGCAGAAGAAAATGGAGAAATTAACTTATCATTTGATGCCATTTTGATGGCTATTAAATCAACAAAAACGGTGATATATTTAGGTAGTCAGCAATAACGCTGACGCAATGAAACAGCTTTTACGACAGGAAATAGTAAAACAACATATATCCGACGTAATACGTAAATGCGTGCTAAAATATCTCTTTTTTTCCTTCAGAACAAGATGAACAACACCGGCACGTACTTAGGAAAAAGGTCACAGTCCATTTGTATTCAGATTACATGGTGGCTCACTTTCTTTTTACTTTAACTTTTAGAGCAAAATAAAAAAGGATGTGAAAAAAGCAGAAGAAACAACGAATGAAACGAGTAAAAAAAAGTTAAACATGAAAAGGATTAAGGGACTAGTAAAAAAAGAAGAATGATATAAAAGCGTATAGGGTGAAAGCAGTTATGAGAATTGAGGAAAAGGTCCATCTTAACTTTTACACACACACACGGCAAGGCAAGAGTAATAACAAGTGGAGAAAAACCGAGAGTAAAATAATAAGCACGAAAGAGAGAGAGAGAGAGACAGAGGGAGAGGACGGACGTGTGTGCAATATGACTTTTAAAACTTCCATTCTTGTCCATTTTATTCGTTTTTCGACGAAGGAAATAGAAAATCCTATAGTCTCTCTCTCTCTCTCTCTGTAAACTTCTCTCTAAAGGGAACATAATAAAATATGTAACATTTTCTCTCTCACTCTTTTCTTATGAGAAAAATAAAAGCTGATGTTTAAAAATAATATGTGATTCGTTTCCTCTGAAAGCTATAAAAATATATAAAAAAATGAAGGGAAACACAAATCTTATGCTCATTTCTCAACTGCTGACAGTCAGCAGTTTTGAACAATGGAAATCAACAAGGGACCATTCACAAATTAAGTAGAGCATTGCCATTTCGTACACAATTAATCAAAAACGGTTAGATTCGAGTAGTGTTTAGCAAGTAATTGTAAAAAAAAGTTTTGCATGAACATTCCCTCCCAACTTTTTTCATAGAGAAAGTTGTGAAACAACAACGAGAGAAAGAAAGGAAGAGAGAGAGAGAGAGGAAAAAAGAGGGAGTGTAAAATATACTGCCATCTGTAACCTTTTTCTTTTCCTTCTGTTCTTATTATTGCTTCTTTCACTCTGACAGTAATCGGGGAAAATGAAGTGAGTAGAATAGAATGTACGGACGACAAAGAGAAGGAGGAGGAGGTGAGAATGAAAGCGATGATGATGATAATAATAATAATTACTTTTTGTAATGAAACCGTGATTATACTTACGCAGAAAAGAAGATTAACTTCAATTTCATTTTATTAAATTTTGTATAATAATAATACGCTTTCCATCATTTACCACCATCTGTTTCTGTCAGTTATTATAATAGGTACTCCAACCAAACGTATAATCTTTCGTCACCACCTATATAATTTATTATATATGTGGTGGTACTAGAAGTAGTAGTGTAAGCAAGAAAAAGGCTTTGCAAAACTTTGTTGGACACTCAAATCTACTGCTGATCTCCCGTTTACAAAAAAATAATATTTACCTCTTCTCGAAACAAATTTCCTTGTCATGTGAAATGGAGAGCCAAGCAGCAGCATAGCAAGAAAAAAAATCTCAAACTTTTCAGTGTACTTTACGTAGTAGTGTCGTCGTGCCGGCTGTAGAAAATGAGTGAACCGCGGTAAAAGTTGGATGAAAGAATAAAGGAGCCCCTTTCTCCCATCTCCTCCGTTTGTTGCTGATAAATTGAAGTAATTTAATTAAACATAAAAAGTTGGACAGTTAATGAGTCATGGTTAGACAGTTGTTGCTGCTGTGTTGTTGTTGTTGCTTGAGAGGAGGACAAGATCACATTCGAAGCGTATTACGTCTTTTATGTTAAAGGCAGATTGCCGTTGTTGCTATTATTAAACAATTTTCTTTGCTTTCTGTTGAAACGGCAGGCAGCAGTAGTAGTGGTAGCATTAACTGGAATTCCTCTCGAGAAGTTCTTTGTGACTGACTGTGTTGTTGTTGTTGTTGTTGTTGCTGTGATGAGAGAGAAAATGAAAGACGGCTGAAGTAGAGAGAACTGTGAGTAAAAAAGAAGAAGAAAAGTTGTATTATTATGAACTAGCCGAGCAGCAACGTTCAGCTACATAGTTGGCTCTTTTTTTTTTAAAAAAAAGAGACTTACCTAGGTATATACTTCAGTATTTGGCGACGACGACGCCATGGCATGACAGGCAAAAAGCCACGTTACAGGTTGGGAAGTTTCCAATTACGTAGACAGTGGTTATATAATAATGGTATTATATGTATATATTGTTGTCATTTTATCATTTGCTCGCTTTCCTAATCATTTGCCCAGTTTTGCTGCTATACTGCCACAGAAAGAAAATCGTTTTGTTTGGGTGGCTGACTTCAACATTAAATGCCCAAGTTTTCATGGACTACCAAGTTTGTTACGAGTAGTAGTAGTAGCGGCTGACTATATAGGGTAACGATAATGGCGATTGCAAAGCAATGTAAAAATAAATGGTAGAAACAGGGTATCATAATTGCTTATTACAAAGCAATTACGACTGACTGCAGTATTTTTGGAGCGAGAGATGTGTCAGTCGGTCACTTTTGGGGTATCGTAAGAATTAACCTTAAGTATGTATTATTTATGAAAAATTAATATAAATTCACAATAGATGCATGCCAAAGAGCAACTACATAGAAAGAAGTGAAAACTTTTTAAAAAAGATTCGAAATTTTGTAGTTTGTTCACCGACTGTCAAAGTCAAAATACCGCTGTTGATTCTTTTCAAGCAAATAAAATTCCGACTTCATTCTTCCAAATTCCATCCTGTCATAAAGAAAGCATTGTAGTAAATCATCAAAATAAGAGCTTTTTCTTTGCTATCCCATTTTACCTTTATTTAGTTCTCTGCTCCATTTTCTGTAACCGGATTTTTTGGACTTTTTCCACGGTTTTACTCATTCACATAATATTACTACACAGCACAAAAAAAAGTTACAAAAAGAAACGAAACTGGAGAAACATTTTTTTTCTCCTTTATTTCTCGTTGGTGTTTTGACGTATGTATCCCAAATTAGTGTCTATAAAGCTTTCAAGAGAACAACTTTTGAAAAGAGTAGAAAGTTGTAAAACTTTTTCTCATGAATACATACCCATCAACCATCCATCCATTCACATATTTCGTAATACCACTAGCATACCACCACCACCACTACTACTACTTTACTTGAACAGGATCACCCACAACTACCACCACCACTCATCACATAAATATATGTATATTTTTATCCGTAAAAATAAGCCAAAAGTACAAGCAACAGAGCAAAAGTCTTCTTCTTTTTCTTCCATTCTCTGTCTCGAGCCTTCGTCTTGTGTACACATTTAATACATATTTCATCGCATTTCTTCATTCTGCTTCAGTTCTCCTCTTTCTTTTGCCAGTTGCTTTTCCACTTGCATGCTTTTACATGGTTATTTCCACAAAACAGCCAACCAGTCATTCACATTCATATAACGAGCTACTACAATTCGGCTACTCAACAACAACAGTAACAACATACTATTTATAAAGCATCATAATATATGTCTTTAAAAGGTTTTTTTTCTTCTCCTTAAAAATAAAACTTTTTATTTTTGTGTCCCTCCAAAAAGAAAAGTCACTGACAGCTGAACAGTCAGCGAGTGTATATTATGCTAAAAAGTAAAAGTACTAGCAATATTTTTCAGCTTTTTTCTTGCTCTTTTCCATGTCCGCCTATTTTTCTCAATGCGTAAAAGTTCATGCGTGTGTGTGTATGTGTGAATGAATAATGCGTATTTTAAATGTAAAAAGACATTTCATTGCGTTTCCAGTCTTTCCAACTCTTTGCTCGACTATTTCATTGCCATTGTTTGTGTCATATCTGCGGGAAGAAGCAAATGGCCAAGTACAATGAATAAAGATGCACACGCGCTCATTCAGAAAAAATGGTCTACTTACGCAGATTTTTCATAGTTACTCCATCCAAGACCTCGTAGCAGAATTGTAGATACTCTTTGTGTCATACCCCATTCATCTCTTGTTTGTGCGGTAACGGTGACGGCGGTAGTGGTGGTACTGCTTGTGGTCTGGTGTTGGCGGTTGAAAACTCTGCGGGAAATATCCGCTGCTGCTGCTACTACTACTACAGAAAACTAAAAGTCGTCGTCGTCGTCGGCTGTTCATAGATACCGAGTTCATTCTCTATCAAAATGTATGAAAAGGGTATATTGCTAACACAAGTAGATTAAAAATGAGTGGATTACAAATAGATCTACATGTGACCGTGTACACAATTTTGGTGTGATCCACATCCGGCTGCTTTCAAAACTGACGAGCAAATTTTTTGACACAAATATTGTAGAAATTAGTGTAGACAAAAGTACTTTTTTAAAAAACTTGTTATTTCTTATTGAAAGCAGAGAATGACTGAAGATTGCATATAAGAATAAATGTCTGTCCATAATGTTGCACAACATGTGATATAACAAGTCATCACAATAATGTGTTTTGCTTTTTATTCGTTTAAATGATACATAGTCAGTCATCCATCCACCCACTCTTTTGCCGAATGAATGAACAAAAAGAATATACACAGGATTAAGCAATATTATATATAAACATTCAAAACGAAATAGTTACACAATGCTTACGTCTTAAGTTGAGTCATGATGTGGTTGTAGAATATTAGAAGAAACCAAGACAGTATTTTCAGTAGTGTTTCTACTATTTAAACAATACAAAGAGCTATTAGAATTGGCAATTATAATTGAGGGAATGTCAGCGGGGTGTAACACCACTTTTGTCTTTATAATAATTTCCTACATACATACATCACATCTAAGGACACAAATTCCATCCCTTTCCCCCATTTAGAGATGGCATAAGCTTAGAAACGAACACGATGATTTTTTGTAGATATTGTCTGCTGAAAAGCATTCCGACAAATAACAGTAATAACGTTCATGATGAGAATCGTAAAAAAGGAAAATGCATGTAATATTTTGCTAAAGGATAGAATGGTACACGTAAGAGACAGTGCTGATATTATACGTATATATAGCACCCCATCTTCATGTTCTCCTTTTTAAGTCACTGGTCACATCATGACTGAATATTTGTATAAACGTGTCGGGTTAAGCTCACGAGCTTAACAGTTGGCTTTGTTGAAAAAGAACAAGTTTTTGGCCATACGACCACACGACTGCTACATACTTCAGCTGCTGCTGTGCCGTTGCGTTGCTTCAGCCACGGAAATATATGCATGTCCCTTTAACTCCTTCTTTCTTTGTCGTTCCATTTTTCATAGTGCCAGTACTTTTATTTGCTTGTGTACTTTTCACTTTTTTGGCTTATCATCGCATGTCGTTATGTATGTTTTTTTTCTTGTGTGCTGCTAATATGTACCCATGCATTCATTGCATGTGCATAGGGACTTTTTTAGTTGAAAGTTCAACATTTTCAGAGAAAGTCTCTCCGTACGAAAGGAGTCTGTGCTGCTGAAAAATAATTACTCCCATTCTCGTTTTCTCCTGTCAGCTTAATTTCACCATGTAGTTAACTGTCGCCTTGCTTATATATTTTCCCTTGCTGCTGTACACCAAGTCTGTATTGCCATTTCAGTTGGAAATATTGTGTGTATGTATGTGTATGTGTTTGGTTAGTGGATGGTGTAGTATGTGGTACCTTTAAGATAATCTCTCTTCCCTTTCTTGTGGAACTAACACACACGAACATATACACACGTTTTCTGATAATAATTCCACCTACTAATTTTTTTTTTTTCTCTCTCTCTCTGCTCTTCCTGCTCTGCTGCTTTCTAATACTTTTTCCTCCCCTCCCCTCTACTTACTACTTTCATTCAAGAAACTACTCTAAAGACTCTGCGGAGACAGAGATACATTATTTGACTGGCATTCATGCGGCAGCGTTGATGATGGTGGTGGTGTGTGTGCGGCTCATCTCATCTAGTGTTTCCATTTCTTTCTTTCTTTACTTTTCTTCTCTCCAAAAGCTCAACTTCTTTTCCTCAAAGTTTAACTCTTCCTGGACTTTTATACACGTTATAAATATAGACACTAGACACACACTCACATGCATAGGCTTGCACACCAGGGAGATCTTGGAGTGAGTGAACAAGAAGAGTTTCCATTTCCACAATTTACTTCTATGACGGTTCTTCCAAGACGACGTTCCCACCACCACCACTACCACCACCATCAACGTTTTTTCTCTGTTTTTCCTATGTATAGGTGGTAATGCCATGTCAGAGAGACCGCACTAGAAAATGATTTAGGTTTTGGAGGGAGATGAGCAGGCAGGCATCGAGGAGGAAAGAGAATACCGAAACGTATCATCATCGTCATCGTTTTACTACACACATATATTTTTGATGTCGTATATATATTTAATATATATAATATCGTGTATGGTTTGGTGAGTGATAAAGAAAGACGAAAGAAAAGAATGGGCTAAAAGATAGAGAAGAAGAGAGGAGAAAGCCAAAGAAAAAAGAGCTGGAGGCGGGGAAAGTAGAGCAGACACTTTATTTGATACCTCTTTTTCTTTTTGCCATCTTCCTATCATTGTGTTTTTTTCTGTTGTTGCCCATTCCATTACCCAAAAGACTGGCGGAGAGGAACAGAAGAAGAAAAGTCTATCTTTCTCAATGATAATATTATGATACATAAATATAATAATGGGACATGTGCATCCATATAGGTATACAATACATGCATATACCTACTCATTGTTGTATCCCCCCTGTATTATTTTTCTTTCAAAATGATTTTTTAAATTTTTTTTATCAAAAATATCTCTCTCTCTTCACATGTGGTACTAACACCACCATCGCTATATAAAAATGTTCTCTTAAGACTCTGTATAGGTAGTAGTCTCAATGTCGTTATTATTGCCGGCGTGCCTTGACATTTGTTATAACATACGACTGCATTGACTGACTAAATATGGCATGTGCTCTAAACCAGCACAGTGTGTGTGTGTAGTGTCTCGGTGTGGCTTTTGGAGAATCACAGAAGAAATATGATATGGGTAGGCTCACTTTGCTTTCCCTTCTTTTCTTTAGACTTTTTATCGGATAATACCCGCATTAGGTGCTCCGGTGGGCCCTGTGGAGTACTTTTCGGAATTTGAGTCTTTTTCATTCCTCTTTCTGCTTGTCCTCTTGTGCTGCTTGCTGTCCCATATAAAGAAAAGCCGGCTGTAAAAGTAAGTGATGGTGGTAGTATGTGCCAACTCTATTTACAGTGAAGAAATAGAAAAAGGATGAAGCCTGTGCCTGCATGCCTACTCACATTGCTTGCACACACACATACATTCAGTCATTCCGCTTCTTCCTTTTTATCCGACAACAGGAAGGAGTACGGAGAAGTACAAATGCTAGCGTTGATACTGTTACTGCCACTGTTGTTTGAAAAATACACACTTGTTTAGTTACTCAGTCAGTCTTTTTTTCTCCCTTCTTCATACCCGTTTTCACATTTCTATTATTTTGGTGAAATCCCTCCGACAAATGGCATATCGCACTGCATGACGGCAAGAGGAAAAAGAAAAGGAAAGCGCTTTATTTTTTTATTCCCTTTCTTTCTCCCTTTATCGTGGTGGCACGGAGGTGCGGTATTGTTGTGCATTGGCTTCTTTCTCTTTGTGTTGTTATTGTATACGTTTTGTGTGCTGCTGCCGCTTCTGTGGCCCATGTGGCTGCACGTTTGTGGATGAATGAATGAATTGGGCATTGTGGAGCAGAATGAAAAAAAAAGAAAAAAAGGAGAAGGAGGAGGAGGAGAAGGATCCGGATGTGAGGTGTACTGGATGTTTTCATTTCTCTCTATGATGATCGTGATGATGCTATATAGTAGTTTCGTCTCTCTAGAGAAAGTGGGAGTGCTTTCGGGGTGGAAAAAGTTGAATCTCTACAAACGTACCTAGTCAATCTTTTACAAACACTTTTATTAATTCAAATCGAAAACCGTTGATTAAATTTCACATGGTTTCCACCCATGTGTGCTTGTATTAATATAACCCTGGAATGAAATGGAAGTACTGGAAGTAGTCGGGAGAACTAAAAATAACTAAAGTAAAGCAGCATATTTTACTGCTGGAGAAGAAAAATTTGCTGGAAAACAGTTTTTACTTTGCAGTTCTAAAGAGGGAGAAAGAGAAATAGAGGGGCTGTGAAAAAAGTAGAAAATATTATTTCATCTTTCTCTCCATCCTTTTCATTCTCCCTGTCTACACTGCGCCACGCTATATCCCCTTTTTCTTTCTTTGTCGACTTTGTATTTCTTGCGGCACATACACACATAAAGCCCACGTACACACTTCTGTGCTTTCAGTGTAGCCAGCCGCAATTTTTATTCTTTTGTTGAAGCAGAAGCATAAAAAGGAAACAAAGTGCTTTCCATCTTAATTTATTTTATTTAATGGGATGCACAGCTTTCACGCTTTTCCTTTGTAGCTCGTGCCATCATGCCTTCTTGACTTTCTCTCCCATATGAATACAAGAGAAACACTAGACGAATGATTCTAAATTGTGAAGCTGTTTTTTCTTAATTCTTCTAAAAAATGTATTTATCTCCTCTTTCCCCTCTTACGCTTGAATCACAGGAAAATCAAAGAACTTTTCCAGTGTCATGATCGCATGAACAGTGGACATTTATGCAGTATGACAGTTACTCTAGCGTTTACTTCTTTTGATTTTCGCCAAGAACGATCTAATTTGGGATACAATTATAATGTCTTCTCAACAACTACAAAGAACCATGTATTTACGCTGCATGGGTGAAAGACTGAAAGACTAACTTGTCTCGTTGACTCTGTGGGGAGGAAATCAGCTTACAGTGGGAGTTATTAGCAACTTTGATGGTTTGATAATAATTACACAACGAGATTTTCAACATAAAAATCTGTTTGTTTTAAAAAATTATCAATTATCTCTCAATATTATTATCGTGTTTATAAAACTTCTTTACTTTTTTAAAGATAGCTTAACTAAATGCTAGTTTGCTTGAAGATTGAAGGAAGTTGAAGTTCTCAGAGAAGTGTTTTACCATTTTATAAATATGTCCAGAAGCGCACCACCAACTTCAGTAGTAGTGGTAAAACACCTGCTATAGTTATTATGATGGCACATATAAAAATACGCTCTAACGTAATTTTTTTTCGTTCAGCTCAGCATTTTTTAAAAATTTTCCAGCTGCAGGAAATTTATAGAGTCGCTGCTGCGACTACTGTCCTTACATTGCTGCAAGTTGTTCTGAACACATTTGGATATGCAGGGTTAACAATTACGGCTACAGAGTAT
>JAHZMT010003624.1:0-31252 GCA_027743785.1 Sinhomidia bicolor
TTTTTTTTCCTGTAAAATAAAATAAAACAAAAAATATATTGGACAAATCCATTTTGTTGTACGCGTGCATTTGCTAAGCATTTTATATTTGTTGGCGGTTGATTTTTTTCTCCTGA
The DNA here is from genome assembly GCA_027743785.1 of Sinhomidia bicolor. NCBI lineage: Eukaryota > Metazoa > Arthropoda > Collembola > Entomobryomorpha > Entomobryidae > Sinhomidia > Sinhomidia bicolor. The sequence continues at coordinate 117 of JAHZMT010003624.1, forward strand.
AATGGAATGCAGCAGAAGAAGAAGAAGAAAAAAAAACGAGTTGCTTGAAATACATCCTCTTCCGTTTACGTCCGGCACTCTAGCAGCAAAATAAAAAAAGAGGATCGGATCGGATATAATATAAAGAGGAAAAAAAGTGCCACTACCTCTCTACAACATGTACAGTTTCCATGTAAATCCTTCAATTCCAAATGATGCGCCCATAAATATGTACATTGAAAGAAGAAGAAATTTTTTAGTGGGGTTTTGAACCCTTTAGTCAATTCACTTTTGAATGGGAATATGATATAGGAAATGGAGGAAGTTGATATTTATTTTTTATTTGTTTGAATGCGTCTTGTATTGAAGTTGAAAGATAAAATTTCGACGTTTATGACGCACGTCTCTAAACTCGGTATGCATACTTGAGCAGCAGCAGCAGTATCGTCAAAAGATGTGCTGGCGGAGAGTAGGAATAACGGGAAGCTGTAGAGGAGAGGGCTGGTGCTGCAGTGCAAAAAAAACTGCTCTTTATGTGAAACGTGAGAAAATAGGAACCTTTTATATTCTCCTTGTGTGTGTGTGTGTGTTTCATGCATTTCCTCTGGACACTTTTTTTTCACTTGCTTGTCGTGAAATGAATCCTAATCTAAAAGAGAAATATATTCTGGGCAGCAGGAAAGTAAAACAATTGTATAGATACGTAGCAAAAAGCCACATATGGGCTGTGGTGATGTCTGCTCAGCCTTTAAAAAAAATTATTTTACAGTTGACTGAGTAAAAAAAAGAATAGATGAGTAGGGTGTTGCCAGATAAATTAATTGATGGGTATTCAGTTTTTTAAAAAAAATATGTAAATGTAAACTACACAAGCAGAAAAACGGACAGACAAACTTGTGTGTTTAATATTGTCTTGTGTAATGTTTCGATACTTTACGCAAACTGCGTGTGTAGTACGGATTACCGTCTGTTGCCGCCACTCATCAAGACGATGAACGTTATTATGTTTAAACTGTACTAAACGCTACATCATGCTATCTTATAGTAGTAGTGGGGCGTGAAAGTGTTCAGCTATTTCTTGAAAAAGAAAAAAAAAATAATAGTGTATGGCTGTGTAGGTCTGTGCTCTGCCACCTCTCTACTCGATATAAAATAATAATAATACTCATTCATTGAAATGTCCTCCGGGACCTTTTTTTCTTCCTCTCTTGATATCATGTTTACAAATCACTTTTTTAACAAAAAGTGATTATTGCAAGAACAAGTGCGTATTTATTTTATGAATGTGAAAATGGTCCGTTATTTTCCCTACTGCCCTTCTCTCACCCTCTCTCTCTCTCTTTCTCGTCGGCATGTTCAGAAATTTGTACAGTGTCTGCTGCTACTTCTATGCGAATGCGTTTCCTTTTAAGTATGCAAATTGACTATTTTATCTCTGCCTCTCTCTCTCTCTCTCTCTCTCTCTCTCTCGCGTACAAAACTTTTTTTCTCCTTACGTGTAACTTCTGCTCATATTCATTTAAATGGTTGTTATTGTCAAGCTATTACTACTCCCCGTACGTACGCAGCACCGCACTCGGCATTAGTACAAAATTATTCTCTTTTTTATCATTCTACTCAACAAAATGAATACCAGTGAGGAAGAATATTATTGCGCACTCAGTGAGCTACACATAATTCCTCTTCAGTCTCTCTTTCCTTCTCTCTCTTTCTCTCTCTGTACAAAAAAAAGTTGCTTTTTTTGTTGAAAAAAATTGGAGTGGAAACGGACCAAGTAAAGTGAATAAACGAATAAATGAATGAATGAATGTATGTGTGGTGTGGTAATGTTGGTGGCTGGCTGACTCTGTTTTATATTTTTCAACGAGGATAATTCTCGCCAGAATTCAATTAAAATAGTGGTAGTACGCACTCTCACCCACACAATACAAAAATACAAAAGCCATTTGAGCGCTTTCTACTGAAAAAAAATTTTTTTCCAGCTGAAAACGGCTGGAATTTGTAAACGTGAGTCTTTATCACTTTGGTCGACGACTATTTCCCTTGACGATTATGTTTTACACGATGGCAAAAAAAATCTTCTATTATCCTTTATACCTATACCCATGTGTACGTCCGTAATATATCAAGCGCCTAACCATATACATAGGCACACACGCATCTTATCTTATCTTCTTTCTACAAATCCTGACGATACTACTACTACTACTACGGTTGGTGTGATTCCCACAGTGGAAATGATTGCACTTTTAACTGGAAACATGTTGTCCTTGAAAATCAATGTCAACGAATCCCTCGAATCGAAGGGACGATAAAGAGGTGAAACTCTCCTGGATGCTGCTGCTGCTACTACTACTATTACTACTACTATGCTACTGTTATGCTGGTATTTTGTTGGGGGGGGGGGGAAAGGACACGCCTGTCAAATCATTTACATTTACTATCTGCATACACATATTTGCTTGTACGCAATGTGTATATTATGTAGAGACAAGTCGTATCGTTTATCCATTCTCATAAAAGCGTCATAAAGCTATTACTTCTTCTTCTTCTTCTGCTTCTTCTTCTTGTGGCAATAGAACGGTGGTGGTGCCATTTAAAAGCAGAGAGAGAGAGAGAGAGAGGAAATGCGACAAGAGAGAAGAGGAGAACAACGCGGTAAGTCTCCTTTTCATTGTGAACGTGCGCGCGTACAAATTATCTGACTTGCATAACAATGAGCAATGACATACGAACGAACGAAGCGATATGCCATTAGATTGCATGTAGGTATGTCGTAGTGAAGAGAACAGCGAGAAGGGAAAATGATGATAAAATACCGCATCTCTCTCTTTCTCTTTTCTCTCTCTTTAAAAAATGTATTATCTTTCTTCACTTGGATTTCCATCTTATATGCAAATGTATGATTTAGCACGAGCACAAAAGACCTTCATATTTTTCTGCTTTCAAAATCACTTTATATATATACATGCATTTTTTTTTCTTTTTGCTGGGGAAATTTAATAAAAAAAATTATAAAGTAATCTACTCTCGACTATAGGCACACTTGCTTTCATATTAAGGGTTACTGTAATTGCTCTGGATGGATGTTTGTAATTATCTGCGTTGTATATATTTTTTTTTCGCTGATTGCTATTGCCATACTTGAAATTGCAATTTTCCACTAACGAGTTTTGAATTGGATTATAAAATAATTTTGATTGTGTTTTCGTATATACCACGGCTGTAAAGTTAATCTAGAGTACGTCCCACATCAAATCACTTTTTTTCACCCACGAGGTATGCGCCATTTTCTGTAAATCTAGAGAGAGAGAGAGAGAGAGAGAATAATTTGAAGTAAATACTTGTATGTACGATGTTCAATTTTTTATTGTTATTATTTATTTCTACCGCTACAAGGTTGGTGGCAGATTGTGTCTAGCGTCTACTTCTCCAACACATCAAATTACTAAATCATCTATCCACCCAACCATCACCCCTTCCATCTCTCTATATTTCAATTTTATCTGGAAATTCGTACAACTACTCATGAAATTCATTCTTCTTTCTGGAAACTGAAGATGGTTGACGTGCTACTCAAGTTATCATCATCTATCCACTTTTGCTTGTGCCTTCTACAACATACAAACAAACATATACACTCACACACACACACACCCTGCAACCAACCAACGACCAAAAATAGAAAATTCATTTTCTCCGTCACCGGGCGATTCTCTGAAATTCACTCAAGTTGTTCTTGTTTCGCACATTCGTGCGCTTGTTCGACTTTGGCCTGTGTGCTAAAATATAAAATATTGTGTGTGAGTAGCAGCAAGAGAACAAGACCAAGAAGGAGGAGGAGCTGACGAAAAAAAAATATATATGTGTATTGATGGAGAAATAGCGAAAGAGATGAGATAGTTTCCGCCGCGCTACACAAGTCTACCCGAGACTTTCCAAACTTGTTTTTTTTGCATCATTCCAAAGATCATTATTGCATTCATCACACCATCACAGTCAAAATGATAGGAATAGTAGTAAAGCTGATGATGAGGGTAGTAGTGGTGGTGGGGGATGATCATGATGATTGCTATCATTTTACAGTCATTGTCATTTCTCACCATCATCATTCCACCGTCACCCCCACCACCACCATAATCATCAGCCTGGCAGCAGTGGCAAGAAAGAGCATGTCGTGCCGCGGTTTAATTTTCCAAGCAATGTCTCTCAGGCACGCAGTTTCTCCACTTTTCACTTTCTCGCTCGCTCTATTTCTCATCTTTTCTAGTTTTTTTTTTGCTTCAATCTATACAACAACCAACTAGTTCTGTAATAATAATAATAATAATGTTTTCTGGAGTAAACCGACAAATCTCCGAAAAAAAACTAATTTTGAATAAATATTTTATTTTTCGCACATAGCTCATCACACACGTTTCAATTTTCACCGAAATTTAAAAAAAAACTTTCTCTCCTTCTTCCGCACCAAATAATACCAAACTATTTTATATACTAGATATTTTGTTATGTGATTATGACCAAGGCTAAGGCACGTGGATAACTTGGGGGTAACAACAAAATGAGTTTTTATTTTTTTTCTCTCCTATTTTTCATGTACATGCCCCACTTCTTACTCGTTCACGGGTTTGCATTTATTTTTTTATTATTATCGCCTAAAATCTGTTGACTAGTTTGCTCACTTTATTTTTTAAAAATATAATATTTTTAAGTTGGGTTGAAAATACACATACTCAAAATTGTATATCCATTTTATATACCAGCAGACAATAGTTTTGCTCTCACTCTCTCCCTCAGAAAAAGCGACTTTCATCTCATCTAAATAAGATAATAATATCCACACCAAGAGAGCTTGTTTATCTTGCAGCTACATATTTGCCTGTATGGATATGTAAGTACATATGGGTGTACATGTATAAAATTACATGCAACCCCCACAATTTTCTTCTTCTTCCTCCTACTTTCCCCTTTCCTCTTCACTTGCTCGCTTGCCTTTTTCCTCACTTTTTCTTCTTCGTCACCACTGACGTTATATTTTATTATTATTATTATCTTGTTCACTTTCCACATCTCACATACGTACAAATAGGGAAAGCTGCTTGCTTCCATTTTCTCAATTTTACACACCAGCAACAAATAATGCTATTGCATATTTCCGTATATATTCACACAATATTCTAAATAGCTACTTTACTCTGTGCTGATAGCACTCCTCTCGGCTACCCTTGTCATCATCGTCAAACAAGTTTGCTTATTGGCTAAATTTTCCGCCGTATTGACAGCCAGAGAGAAAAAGGAAGACGAAGACGAGAGAACGAGATTGGGAGGGAAAGAAGCGAAAAAGATAATACATTTGGGAAGGGAGTCATCTTCACCAACATTATTCTTGTTATCATTATTATTATTATTATTATTATTATTATTAAGCTATTTTGCATTTCATACGCATCAGTCACACATGTATAAAATGTATTTCTATTACTTCATTATTATTCCCTCCAAGTACGACTTATGTGTCGGCAATGCGCAAAATGAAATTTAAAAAAAAATATATATAAAAAAATATATCACACAAATTGTGAAACTCTATTTTGCAATTTTTACCTTTACCCTAGAGGCCCACTTTCTTCAAAAAAAATTGTCATTTTCCAAGAAAATTGCAATAACCGTAGCCAAACATCACCAGCAAACAAAGTACATTATCTTGATCATCATCATCATCATCGTCATCATCATCATTGAACTTACTCAACCTTACTCTGTGTGCTGTTGCGTTGTTACATTTCATTATGGGAATACATCAATATAATAATAACAACATCATTTTAAAATTCGTGGAAAAATAAATATCACTTGAAAACAGCAGCCAAGTGGCAGCAAGCAAGTAGCACAGCTTCAGGCAGACAAGTTGTATAATAATAATAATAGTAATAATACTCTGCTCTATTTTTTGATGATGGTGTTGATGCCACTACTACTGCCCAGGAGAATAAAAATTCCCATTACAAAAATATATTACCAATTTAAAAACTAATAACTCAATCTACAAACGTGTGTGTGTGTGTGTGTGTGTGTGTACCTACTGCACTGATTTCCAATTACGCCAGTAATTTAGCCCAATTTGCATACCTTAGCCAGAGGAGTAGGTTATACGAGTAAGATGATGCGTCAGAAATGCTACCCCTTCAAAAAAATGAAAATATGTTGTCCAATAACAACCTCTCTTCTTTGTTGTTCGCTGCTCAAAATGTAGATATTATCCTTTCTCGACAGGCAAATAGCTAGGTACACTGCTGCTGCTGCTGTTTAAAAAAAACTTGTTCATAAATAAATCATAAAAAGTCTCATAAAATATACATAATATATCATCATCTCTTTTTTTAGAGTGTGCTTCACAGCACTGCCACCACCTTTATCCTTTCTTCTTCCGAGCAAGCAAGAAAGCAGAATAAAAAAAGTAAAAATAGTTATAGTAAAGAGGGAAAAGTAGCTGGCGTACTAAAAGATGAGACAGTAGCAAGTCTTGTTGAGTGCAGGGACGGGATATATTCATGATGATGAACTTCTCATCCTGAATCACCACCACCAAAAAATCTTCATCATCACCGCCACCACCACCACGACCATTGTTAGTTCCCTGGACTCTTTGAATTGTATTGTGGTAGTGGTGGTAGCGGTTAAAAATATGTACACACAAGTAGGTAGCATTAAAAGCAAAAGTAGTTTGCTGTTGCTTTTGCTGCTGCTGGAGAGAGAGAGAGAGAGAGAGAGAGATCAAGAGATAATGTTAGTCATGGATCTCTTACAGAGCGATCATCTGTCGTGGAGAGGTAGAAAGCGGAGAGGAAGGACTGGTATCCCGTTGATTCCTAAGTGCTCCATTCCCCATTGAATCTGGTGAGAGCTGCAAGAACAAGTACACTAGAGCAACTACCCTGATGGCATTACCATCATCACGAAAAAAAAACCAGCAGCTAGAGCATAAAACTAGCTCCATTGCTTGCTGGATCAGTCAGGGTAAAAAAAAATAATGCAACAGTGGGCTGGCGTCCACAGTAGGTAACTCGAGCAGAATCAGCAGCATCAGTAATCTTCTTCGTCTTGGTCTTGTTTTCGTGATGATGATTGTTATTAGGATGGGATGAGACTTGTGAAGATGACGATGATGATGAGCAAGACAAGAAAAGCTGCTGCTGCTGCTGCTGCTCACAAGAACATAACCGTAATGGCAACAATAGTGATGATGATAGTAATAAGAGGAACCCTTCTGAGAAGACGGAGCAAGAAGCAAACAAGTGTGGTGAATGATGCTTTGATTTGCTGTGCTGTATTTCTCTGTAAAGTGGTGAAGCGAAGGGAGCGAAACAAAAAAAAAGAATCTCATCATTTTACCTTTTTACATTTGACAATGGCAGCACACTTTTTGTCTGTTGACTATGATAAAAAATGTGTATTCCTTTAAGAAGTAAAATAATAATAATAATGTAATACCAAAAAATACGCTACCACCACCACTGCACTAGATCAATTGTGTGTAATCTCGTGTTGTTGTCGCTCTCGGTTTTTATTTTCTTGCCGTTTTCCTCACAGCAAGCCACCACCACCACAATCCAGCAAGGCAACAATGACAACGACGCCACTCTATTTGTTGAGGAGAGTGACAAATATTGGAATTAAATGATTATGCAAATGAGAAAATGTCTGAAATATATAATTTTGAAAGAGAGGGACACATGCACAAGCCGAGCGAGCGTTGCGCTCAGATGATGATTCAGATAAATAAATGGACTGCTGTGAAATTCCAAGATGAAAATCATGAAAACCATGCTGCTCTGCTTGTGCATTATACTCTTATCATTGTGTTTTGGTTGGTATGGTGGTGGAGAAGAGTTGTGATTTGATGGAGGTGGTGGTAGTGGCGGTTTTGATGTTGTTATTTTGGATGGATAAAATGAATAGCACATTTTGACGGTGGGACTCTGGAAGCATATAAAATGATTGTCTGTTTGTCTGTGTGTGTGTGAGAGAGAGAGAAGGCGCGTAGACGTTGTATTATCGTTTGTTTGTTGCATTGTTCACACTTGAAATGAAATTAGATATGGATACGTGCGTGCCTTATATACAAAATGATAATATGCCTCCTGTTTTTTTTTGCTCATGTTCGTGATCCTGTTGATACTACTATGTGCTATGCTGGTGGAGCAAACACGACTGGGGAAGAACGGAGCAGCAAGTAAAATCATTTTTATTGTGTGCGCGCCTCTGCTGTTTTTAAAGCAGAGCGCTGTATACACACAGGAGTCGACTTATGGTGCTGGGCTGCTGTTGTTGTTGTTGGGAAAAATAAATAGGGAGACGACTGTATGTGTGCAAAGAGGAAGGAGAGAGAGAGAGAGATACCGGGTCAAATTGCTTGAGCGAGTCGAATTTTATGATATAGAAGGGAGGAGGAGAACGAAAGAGGCTGAAGATTATAATAATAATAATAATAATAACAACCGTCTCTACTATGTTCTCCTCGTTTTCATATAATGGTCAGATAGGATAAGAATAGATAACTCTGAAATGGAATGATAAAATAGAGCTCTAAGGTTTTTCGCAGTGACACCTTATTGTTCGGATGCTCACACACACACACTCGCTCAACCCCCCTCCTCCTCCCCCTCTCTGTTAGTGAGTGTGTTTGTGCGAGTGAGAGAAAGAAAATGGTAAATGGAGCAGGAGAAAAGGAGAGAAAAAAGTATGCACGAGTTGTATGAAATGAATTGGCCGTGATAGAATAATGTATGGCAGGCTTTGCTCTTGTATCGTGCAACAGTGCTTATGGCTGTGTGCTGTGTGTATGTACAATAGTGAAATGCTGCTAGATATTATTATTGTTGTTATTATTATTATTGTTGCTGCTGCTGCTGGATAATGCAAAAGTGTGCTCACCGCTACTTTGTTACTACTATTACTANGTTATTATTATTATTGTTGCTGCTGCTGCTGGATAGTGCAAAAGTGTGCTCACCGCTACTTTGTTACTACTATTACTACTACCACCACCACCGCCACCACCTCCTTTACGCTTAATAACCCATTGTGTGAGTGTATAAAGCATTTATTTCCACAACAGTTAGGAAATTATATGAAATATTTATACATTATTTTGTAGGTAGAGCTATTTACGTATGCACATGTTAAATACGTGCATGTGTACATTGCACAAATGGGTACGGCTTGTGTGTGTGTGCACACTCGCTGCTGTTTGGAGACCAAGGAGGAAAAGGAAACTAGGCAGAAAAGTAGAAGAGGAAGACAGCAGAGAGAAGAGAGAAGCTCGTCTCTTTCTCTCTCTCTCTCTCCTCTCTGTATATAGGCCTCGAGGGATGGTAGTCATCGTAATTCTGGTAGAAAGGTGCTTGTAAATTATAAATTATCCTTTTGATACGGTTCACAGACGAAGAAGAGAGAGAGAGAGAGAAGAGAAAAGAGAACAGTGCAAAGCTGGTTGATGATGATGATGATGCTGTATATTATGCTTCCATTCAAAACTTGGGTAATTTTCCATTTCATGCGTGCCATGAAGAACGGGCAGTGGACCATGCTGCTAAAATAATAATACGCAATGTTACTATTATTATCTCTATTTTATTCCATTCCATTTTTGAGTAACATGAGGGATGATAATAATAATAATAATAATGGCAAGTAATGATATAATAGTGTCCAAATATGTATACGATGTAATCATCAGCACCTCCACACTGCTAGGACCTACCATGTCAAATGGTAGGTAGCATGCATTTTCCTCTCTTTTTTCTCTTGTGCTGCTTGCTGCCTTTCTCGAGAACGTGACCGTCTAAAAAGTTACACACATAAACAAAAATCGTTGTGCAAGCAAGCACGTTTTGATGATGGCAATGCATGTATACATTTACACAGACGGACAGAGCGAGAGAGAGAGAGAGAAAACCAAAACATTCGCAACAAAACATAAAGAAATACACTCAAACTGCTCATCGTCGTCCTATTAACTTAAGCCATCTCTCTAAATAAATGAAAAAAACATGTATATCTGCTCAACAACAAGGTCTGCAACGGCAACAGGAACAGTCGAGCAAAATTGTATTTTTCAAGCTAGTTTATTATTTTGGTGCGGAATATTGTGAAAAGCTGAGATGATGAATGATTCAGTATCACCACCATCTATTTTGTATGTGTATCCCCCCTGAGAGGATTAATTTTTCTGTCGTCCACCACCACCACCCTCATCCCCATTATAAATCGTCATAACACTAATACTCTTAATCACGTTTGTACATTAATAATAACATGCGTGTATTTCAACATCTTTTCCCACTATGCACCATGCTAATACTTTTGCTGAATTGAAAAAAAAACTCGGTAGTTCTCACAATAACTGACCAAAATTTATGTTAAAAAATATTTCAACAAACTAAACAAAATCATATACATATATATTTTTGCGGGTTGCCCTTTTCAAAGAACTAGCTGAGCCGCAGTAGTACAAGCTTAGAAATTATTATCATTTGTAAAAAAAGGAGAGGATGATGGAACTATCATCGTAGCACCACTACCACCACCACTACTACCAGCAGCAGCAGCACCACAAGCAGGTTAAAAAAATTAAAGGTTTATTTCCTTTCCTTTCTTCTTGTATGAGCATTCCACTCCTTTTCTCTCATTAAATATTAATTTTTATTGCGTAGTGTGCATTCGCAATCATAATAATCATAGTGTTTGCATACCCACGCATAAAAAATACAAGCTGTGTGTGCTGGCTGTTGGTTGACAAGGGAAACGATTTCTGAAATTGCTGTCGACGATGCCACTACTGCCAGTACTGCTACTATATACTCCATGCTGCCTACTACTACTACTACTTGAATAACTTCATGTTTCTTTTTGTACATGAAGGCGGATAAATTGAGTTGGGCGAACGAGCATGTTGCTGATAATGATGATGGTGATGATAGCCCATTAGAGAATGTCAATCCACTTGTTTGAGAATTGATTTGCCATCTTATCCTGTTCAAGCGTTCTTTCGCTAACCCTAAACTTGTGAAAGAGGAAAATAAAGACTGGGAATTTATTATTATCATCATTATCATTATCATCATCATCGCCATCGTCATCATCATGCCTCCTCCTCTCCTTTTCAACTTCATTTTAGCTTACATAAATAAATGATGAGGAAACGCTGATGATGAGGCAGGCTTTTTATTTTGTAAAGTCGACAATCAAACCAAACCGTTTATATATATTTTTTTGCAGTACTAGTGTTACTTTTGCTACCAGTTTATTTTCTATTGTGAGCGTAGCAGCAGTAGAAAAAAAGAAGAAAGAGCTTTTTTCTGTTTTCTATTCTCTCTATATACCCATCTCACTCTCTCTCTCTCTCTAACCATCTCTCTGAATAACAATGAGATTGAAAAAAAGAGAAACTTAAAAAAAAGCTTGATCGCTTCTGGCATAGACTCATCACTCCTTCTTCCTTCACCACATTTATTTTTTGAACAAGAAGAGGAAGAACAAGAAAGAACAAGTATGTCGAACAACACATTCTCTTCTCATCTTGTCAGCAACAGTAGCAGCAGCAGCAGCAGTAGTAGTATCAGCACTAAAGAAAAAAAATCATTGTTTCAGAAATTGTTTTCTTTTATGCATCTTTTTTTTTACAACAACTATCCACTTATATTACACACTCCACCAAAAGTGTATATAGAGCCAGCTACAAGAAAATACCCAAAAAACACGCATCCCACAAACTATGCTTGTTCTGCTTACATGCGTTTTTATATATGTATGTATATATATTTTTTTCTTTTATAGATCTTCGTATTTCGCCGCCAGGCTAGCTCGTGATAGCCCTTTTTATAACCACAAAAAATGTAGAATTGAATCTTTTGATGTGTCATCACATCACACACTCTCTTTCAAAAACTATGATTTTTTCTGACTTCCTTTCATATCCACTGTCTGCCTCTGCCTCTTGTACTGCTTCACTTATCCTTTTTTTCCGACGAGACCACCACTCCATTACTAAACTACACAGACAGAAGAGCAGGAAGCTTTTACTGATGAAACGATACTATACACTGCAACAGTTAATGCCTTCGTATGATCATGATGATCATCGTGATGGGCTTGTAGTGAATCAGTTTTGTGGAAAATGAGAGAGAGAGAGAGAGAGAGAAAGAGAAAGAACGAATTCATGTTTTTATTATATACATACATATATTTTACTTTTTATATATGTGTTACTAAAGTAGTAGAGTAGTGGAGTAGTAGCTGTAGCGGTAGTGATAAAAAACCACCTCGGGCTATTTAAGATACATTGTGTACGATAACAAAAGCAGCAGAAAAGAGTAGCGAGCGAGGAAATCCTTTTTTAATAATGATACATACAATATGCAAACTATTACTACTACATTGCGTAGTGGTAGTCGTGGTGGTGGATTCGGGGTTTTGTCTCTCTGCTCTGGCTTGCTGCATGAGCTTTTATATTTTCTTTGAGAAAAAAATAGTAATAAAATTGCAACAATTTGTTGGGGTAGAAATGCACTCGAAATTGTTTTGTCGTAGTTAAGCAGACAGTTATAAATGGTGTATACACTGTGTAGATTTTTCTTTTCTTTTTTTTATAAAAAAAGTACTAGCTTTGTAAATAATAATAATTATTATAATTATTTAGATGTGCTTGTCACAAATGTTGGTATTTATGATAAGAGTTATGATACTCACAGGAAAAAATATATATGTATATAGAATAATTTGAGGAGCTTGTGCGCACAAAATCTTTTGAAGCTTGAGGTTTGTTTATTGATTTTTTAAGGGAAAACACAATTATGAAAGTACTGCATTCTACTGCAAACTACTCAACCCATTTAGTCCCATCAATGCAATGCCATGATAGGGTTTAGCAGACTTTAAAAAAAATAAATATGTATATTTTTTTCTTCACAATTCCAACAAATTATTACCTTTCACTCTAAAGAATTAGGTGATTGTATCTAACTAAACAAAGTGTATACGTTTCATCTTATGGCGCTCCTACTACTACTACTGCTGCTAGTATGTAGGTTGCGTAAAAAGCAATAACAACATTTTTGTTGGCTTTTGGCAGCAGCAATAACTTGAGCAAAAATTTGCTGAAAAGTATGCCAGCATTAAAATGGCTGGCTGTTGAATGGGCTTTAAAAAAATGTTTTCTTCCTCTTTTTTCTTTCTTTCAGACAAAAACTTTCATTAGTTTTTTTTGCTCATATAAAACAGAGGCACGTGCATGAGCATATATATATATATATATATATAGATGTATGTATGTCTAAAAACTTACATGCATGCATGCATGCATACATGTATAAAAAAACCCTCCAAAAATTTTTTTTCGACGTTCCTCCTACATAAAAGAAGAATGATACTCTTGCTAGGCTATACGTATGGCAGCTAAAGCACGCTCTCCATCTCTTTCTATCAGTTTATATACAGTTATTGAGAACACAGTTCACATTCCTGAGCAATCCAATATTTTATGGCCAAGCATTTATTCTGAATGAGTTGCCAGTGCATTGATGATGATTGTGCTGGTGGAAGAGGAGCAGCAGCAGCAGTAGTAGTGGTAGCGGCGATGGTGGTGGTGGCGGCTGTGTGGCAGTAACGCACCAACTGAACTTAATTTATCCATAATATTCCAAAAAATAATAATAGCAAACGGTTGGCTTTCGCTCGGGTTTTTTCTTAGCCTTCTTCTCCTCTCCACCTACACACCAGTGCGAGTGCACAATGCTCTTTCTGGCCGTGGACAAGCACAAAAAGTAAAGTACGCAAAGAAGCAAGCAACAATTTCATGTTTTCTATGCACACTTACAACCATTTTCGTGGAGCTACTTGTATTACCACTAGTACCTCCACCACAACAACAACAACTTTTGCTGCTGCTGCTGATGTTTCTATCACTGCGTTATTTTCCATTAGGAATACAAGCAGTAGCAGTAATAGTAGAAGCTGTGGAGAGAGAAAAAAAATACATAAAGAGAAAGAGAGCGAGAGAAAGTACGTTCTATTTTTTTATCCTTCGTATTTCTCCTTCCTCTTCCTCTATGAAAATGACAAGCTCTCTATGCCCAATCCAATTTCCTTTCTCCGTACTACTACTATAGCATGTACTAGTGAAAAGATGTGTCCAAGAAGAAGAAGAGGAAGGCAAAGCAAAATAGTTGTTTCAAGTTTTCCGGTGAAAATATACTTGCCTGTAATCCAGTATCGATGGTGGTGGTGGTGGTGGCGGCGGCATTTGATAGTAGTAACAGCATTTCTCTGACATTAAGCAATTCAGCATTTCAGAAATAATCTGACTGGCTATGAGAGTATTGGAAAGTTGAGACCGTAAACATGTCTAGAACAAATACAAATCTTCCTCCTCCTCTCTCTCTCGTCCGAAGCAAAAGAAAATAACCCCCATGGCTCTGCCAATATCTTTTGGTTTTTTCTCCTTCTCATCCTTCTCCTCCACCACTCACTCCGCTTGCATAATAATGTAAAGGGGGGTCCCACAGTGAATATATTATTTACCTTGCTGATCCGCACTTTTTATTTGCCTTTTGTACAAAATATAAAACGGCTGTGTGTATACTTTTTTTCTCTCTCCGTCTTCTCCTCCTTCTCTTTTTTTCACAGCAATACAAACAAACAACCTACCTATCTCTCTGCCCCAAACAAAAATAAAACAATCTCATTTCATTACATAATCCATATATCCTACCGATTTTCCTCCATAATCTTTCTGTGGACGTGCATATATTTCTTGCCAATATTTATGCCGTCGATCCAGATAGCATTGTCAGGAGAAAAAAATATACATAAATTAGCTAACATGTCGCCATGTTTTCTTCCATAAATACATATTTTTTTTTATTTCTAGAAAAAGAAAAAAAGGTCACCTACTTAATCTAAACTGGTGGAAAAAAAGGAATTCATTGTTCCACAGGGAAGAACACTAGTAGAGTATACAAAAATATAAATAAATAAATGAATTTCTCTTTTTACTCATCCAACAAGACAATAACAGCAGCGATAAGGAATTTATTTTTTTTTTGCGTATAATGTCCTCCTTCCAATTCATTCAATCTTGTAGAGAATGACGATGTTGATGATGGGCCAGCAATAATTTTTGTTTTTACTACAATTTCTATACTATGGCGAAAAAGATAATAATAATAATAACAATAATAAAAGGGCATTGTACTTGCTTATAGTCACCACACACTCGCCTACGCCACCCTATATTATGCATATGTCCGACGCTCAACTACGCTACACTTGTTCCACCTTCTTCTCTCTGTCATCAGAAAAAACGCCACTACTAGCATATTATCCATTCTATTTTTTTCTTCTCTAGTCCGACATGCATGTATTATTATTATAACACTACTTCTAAACGGATAGATGGATGGAATGGTGTTTGTAAATAAGTTGAGAGAGTATTCAGTTGAGTCCGTCGACGACATCGTTCTCCATAAATTCAGATCAGGCTTAGCTATTAAAGTAAAACCTATAAACAGCCAGCGAAAGAGAGAGAGAGACAAGTAAGCAGAGAGAGTGAATGAGCCAGAGAGAGAGAGAGAGAGAGAGAGAGAAGCCATCAAAAGAATATAAAAGTGGTAGTTAAAAGCTTCAAATCCAAACAACCGTTTTTACGTCTACCCATTCCAACAAAACCAACAATTTTCTTTCTTTTTTTTCTCTCTCTCACTCTCACTCTCACTCTTTTTGCCTCTCTGCTTTTTTTTCTTCTTTGTGATTTTCTTCTCTTCATTATTATAGGGGAAAAAATATGTTGAAAGAGAGCGAGAGAGAGAGAGAGAGAGAAAGAGAAGCTCGTAAGTATGTAAAGCACATGAAAAAAACACTAAAACCAAAAACAGTTATCATCCAATTTTTTTACTACTGCTACGACGACGACGACGACGACGACGACTACTACTACTAACCAACAACAAAACTCACAGTCACAGCTATAAGCACCATCACCATCACCGCCGCCACACACCAGAGCTATAAGCAACAAAAGCACGACGGTAGTTGTTGGTTGGTTATTTTTATTATTTTTATATTTTATTTTCTTCGTCGTCGTCGTCGTCTTCTTTTGTTAACTTTATATCCATGCGTGTAGATACGTATGTATGTATGCATGTATGTGTATGTACACATAATCAAACATTATATATAGCCATTCAAATGATCGTATACCTACATTATAAATATTATTATTTTATTATTATAAACTTTTTCTTCTAATACACAACATTTTACTATTACTTTTACGTTCGTACGTACGTAAATTGTACGTATTGCAGCGGTATACCTTTTTTGGCTGGTTGGTTGGTTAGTTGATTGTGCAAGAGGTTTTGTGTGCTGTGTGTGTGTGTGTGTGTGTGTGTGCCTTCACTCTGGAAATTATAAAAACTTGTTAAAGTGAAAGGGAAAAAAGCGTTTATATTTATGGAGTCATTTCCATGCATTCTTGATAATATGGACAAGTTGTTTCCGCAAAAACAATTCAAAAACGATGCGATGAAAACTGTGCGCGCTCGTATAAAATAGCTGAGTAGTAGAAGCAGTAGTATTATTGCTGCTGCTACTACCATGTACAATGTGAGGTAGAGAGAGGACTTTGCGCACACACTCTTCAACATGACTACCGTCGTTGAGCAAGCAGGCAATGTAATTTTCAAAACTGTAATATAATATTGTTGTTTTGTGAGTCTAAAGCAGTAGGAGCAAAAGCAGAGCACTTAACTTTTTGCTTCTTCTTCATGTTTTATTTTTCTTCTTGCGTTTCTCTCTGCATTTCCATGACAAAAAAAATTAAGGGAAAGGAAATAAATAAATAGGAGGACGTACAAAAGCACGTACTTATTATTATGTACTGTACTACCTTATTGCCACCTACATCACCGCCAACCTACATACCTGTTTTTTTATGCATGTGATGATGTAACCTGTCTTTCTCTTTTTCTCTCGTCCTTTAATTTACTCCGTTTTAAAGTGTTCCTTGCTATTATTCTTGTTTGTTGTTATTTGCGTGGGCATGCATATTTTTCAGACAGATGTGAAAAAAGGAGTCTGTTTCTGCAAAGCAGTTATGCATTCCGCAAGAAGGAGCGGGCTTGTGTGCGTGTAACAATGAAAGGAATAATAAAAGTAACACATGAATATGCCTACAACTATGTGTGTGAGAGAGAGAGAGAGTAGAAGAGATGGTGTGAGATTTTTTTTTAAAAAAAGAAACAATTTCAAAGAAAAGTACAAAAGGCTTTTTTTTAGCAATGAGAGTAATGGAAATGGAATAATAATAATAATGTTTACAATGAGTACTTATGCAAAAATCGACGAGGAGACAATGAAGAATTTTCATTTCCTTTTTACAAACGCAACCTGGTGGAATTATGTAAGTGGATATTAAAAAAATAGTGTTGTGTGTGAATCTTGGAATTGTAGAATGTGGGTCGACACTCGACATGTTGGCGTAGTATACCTACCTACCTACTTACCTTTCAGAGAATCTCTTTTGCTCTGCTGGATAAAAAAAAACTTAATAGAAAGGTCAATTAGGGTACATATTTTTTATATAGTAGTTTTAGCTTGTATAAAAAAAGATTACAGATCCCTGCATGCACAAACTTCTATCTCCCACCAATTATTTCCTGTGATCAATGTGCAATTTCCTCCGATCGACCCAAAATTTCCTGCACCCGGGGGGTTAAATTTCCTAAATCATAAATCGAAAAAAATATGCATTTGCGATGGCATTGCTTATTCTTATTGGATTCAAATTGCCAATATCAAGTAATTTTTGGAAAATTAATCTTTGGAAAACCCAACATTCAATTGTTCATAAGAGCATGTAAGCGTTTGGCTTGATATTTTCTCGGTGGCAAGCTTGGCTTCAAGATTTCATTTCCTTTACATAGCTCCTTTGTCAATTTGAACAGTAGAAATACTTTTTTTTATTCTCACCGTTTCAAGTATTTGATCCGGTAAGTTCAATATTCGTTTTACTTTATTTTTTGTTTAAAAAAAGTTACCTTCAATTATCAAAAAATATACTCAAATAGTCTGCAATCTACCGTCGCAGGATAAGAAACTTTTTATCATGCCTGACACAGCTTAACTGGAACATTGTAACGTTCATCGTTTTCAGCCAGTTCAAACGAAAAAAAAAGAAATACAAAAGTAAAGAGGTCATCACACCATCATCATAATCATCATCATCATCACAAAAAGTTCATTGCGCATCATTGAAACTTAGCCCTGTACACATTTTTTTCCTTATTTTTTTCAATTTAAGACCATCCAACAGAGCGACTGTAATAGAAAAACAGATGAAGGAATAGGCAACTGAAAAAAAATACTTATATAGAATTTTTTTTGTAGAAAATGCGAAAAATGTATAGGTATATACTGCTCAGAGGAAAAAGAACAGCAGAAGATGATCATGTTGATAACTTGGTCACGTACATGCTTTTAAAAAATTCCCTACTAATAATAATCCGATAAACGTTCCAGCTAAACCAGGCCAAACCAAGGCATCTTTAAAAAAAAAATTCTAAATATTTATTTTGGACTGACGGTTCACCTGCACTACTATAGCTAAAGTGTGGGTAGGTACACATTAGATGAATTACTACTTTTTATAAGCTGGTTGGTATACAAGAAACATCTTTACTTTGCCAAGTCAAGTGAGTAGACTTACAAATCATATCATTATCCTTACTTCTCCTTATTATTATATCGTGGTATTATTATTAATATGAAAGAAAAGGTCGGGTTGTTGGGTACTTGCGCGCAAGCAGCAGCAACAGCAGCAAATTTCTGTGCCCTTTCTGCTTCTTCTGCTCCTTAATCTTCATCTTGAACAAGGAGAAAAAAATTAATAGGTTCTTCACCAGAGAAAAAAAATATGAGCGTTGATTTTCAACATAGGATATTTGAACAAGCGTCAGCCGTGAAGCGGGCAACATTCTTTTCCAATAAAAAAAACAAGCTGCTTAAAATTCTATAAAAACTAAGACGTTAAATAAGTATAAAAAAGGTAGGAGTAGAGAGTAGCAAAAAAGTAAGTATTGAGAACAGGACAAGCACACAAAAGAAGAAAAAAAATCCTTTATAGTTTTGGCCTGGCCTGGACTATGTACCTATTTTTCCACAAGGTTACACAGATTTTCTTTTGCTGGTGTGCATGCATTTGTGTGTGTGTGTGTAAGTGTAATAATAATATAGGTAGAAGAAGATAACATTTTCTCAAGGTGGATGGTCGATCCTTTAAAAAAATATGACGTTTTTTTACTAACTCACTTACAATTCCATGTGT
This sequence comes from Sinhomidia bicolor, assembly GCA_027743785.1. Taxonomy (NCBI): domain Eukaryota; kingdom Metazoa; phylum Arthropoda; class Collembola; order Entomobryomorpha; family Entomobryidae; genus Sinhomidia; species Sinhomidia bicolor. The sequence continues at coordinate 19,477 of JAHZMT010003624.1, forward strand.
TCATTTTACTGCTGCCACAAGTACAAAGTCAACCTTGTATGATGGTATGGTGGCTGCTGCTGGTACATACTCACAGTGTGATGGTCCACTTGAATAACTTGACGGTGCTGGTAGTGGTGGTGGTGGTTGTAAAAAAAGCTGGCCTGACATAAAGGGTACTTTTGAGAGCATGATGACTTGATGAGCTGCTGGACTTGGTTTTTTTGAAACGAATGGCTTTGGTGCGTACGTATGTGTGTATATGTATATATGACATAAAACATGTTTGTAAATTTACTTGGACTTGACTTGACTACTATCTATTTATCTATCTATCTATCACTACAACTACTTATTTTTTATTATTATTGTAATGGTAACTTTTTCGGAAAAAAATGCCACTTTAATCAAAGTTTTAACAAGAGGCATAGTAGTAATATAATAAGAGGGTATACTACGAAATAAAGTTAAATTATGCGTGTGTGTGTGAGTGAGTGTGCACACATCGACATTTTGTGACGATTGTCAAGAAAAGATGGATGGAAAGATTTGAGTGTATAAAGTAACGTTAAACAGAGGCCATATGTTTTTATATTATTTATTATCATTCATTATTTTATCGGCGAGGATCTGGATGCGTGTAGATACATATACATATACATATATAGAATATTTAATTTATACTCTCTCTTTATTCCCCATTTTTTTCGTGGGCATTCACTAGTAGTTCCATTATTATTACTTGTCGCTTGCAAATATTATTTTACAGGGAAACTTTTGAAAGAGAAACAGCCTCCTTCTCATCTCATCGTCTGACTTGTGCCGCTCAATAACTCTTTTTTCCCAGACAAAACTGAGCAAAACTTGCCACAATGACGACTCAAAAGGAAAATGGCCAAGTAAAGTATTAAAGGAGAAAAAGAGAGAGAAAATTCTTGTACACCATCTAAGACTTTATAAAGAATGGTGGTGGTGTGTTCATTCACTGCTGCAACTTTTACACTTTTATCAAGATATATCTGACATTGTGTCGTCATCTTCCTTGTCCACTTGCATGTTCTCAACTTTTTCTTCTTCTTTCTTGTGCAAGAAACGAGACGCAAAAAAAGCCGAAAGAGAGAGAGAGAGAGAGAAAAAATATATATATACACACACACGGAGAAATATAGCCGGTGGTGGTGGTGGTGGTTGTTGGTGGTGCTGGTGAATAGAAAAAAGTTGAGCCTCTTTCATCTTCATTTCTTGGCTTTTCATTCTGTCGTTGCTAGGACGACCCAGATGACTGGACAACGACAACGAGACGTTGGACATTTGCTAGTAGGAGATATCACACGCAAGCAGTGAGAAACAGAAAGGAGATACTTATGACCAGTGCACGTAGGTAGCAGAGGAGCAGGAGGGGAGGAGGAGGAGTAGTAATGGAGATAAATATATTTTATAGATGGATACCAGTTCCGTGTACCACTTTTTTTTAGCTGGCCACATACATACATACGTATATATACATTTTGTACATTTTGCTGTACATCTCCCCATCGCGCCGTTTTTGCTGTTTATAATGTTCTCCTTTGCTTGTTCCCTGTATTTTTTTGTTCCCTCCGCAGTGCATTTGATGTCACCAATATTATAAGTACATAAGCAACAGTATTAACAGAAAAGGACGAAAAAGAAGAAGAAGGAAAAAAAACGCTTTTTCAAAGTTTTCCTTTTTTAAAAAAAACTTTTACTAAAGTATATACCTATATATGTATATATATATATGTGAATAAAAATATATACTTAAACTGTACACGGGACCACTTTTCCTGCTCCGCTTCTCTATTTTTTTTTCGGGGATTTCTCTTTTTGATGTTTTTTCTTTTATTCTCTTGCAGAATTAAAGCAAAAAGGTTTCCTTTTTTTATAATGTACGCAGTTGCTTGTGTAGTTGTCACAAAAGCAAGGAGCAGATATTACTTTAGTCTGTATACAGATGCTTTTCTATTTTTTTTTTGGCCTGGGTGTATTATGTATTTATTTATTTATATATATATAAAAAATAAGTACATTTTATTATTATTTTTTCTCCCAGTTCATTTTTTCTCCTGCCCGTTATTCTCATCTCCCTCGGACTTTCCCCTTTTCGAACTTCCTACAGCTTCTGTCTATATAACAACAGTAATAATAATAATAATGCTTACTAAAAATGCTGAACACTATGACGACGACGACCAGTTCAGTGCTTCTGACTGTATGATGTACACAATAAAGAAATAAGTTACGGCTACTGCCTCCTCACAACAATACGATGCAGAAAAAAACACGTTTTCTTCTCTCTCTCTCTCTCTCTCTGATTGTAATTCTTGATTACTTGCAGCCAATATATAAAAATTATATAAAAAATTTTTTTGTATACAATTTATATTATTTATATTATATACATGTATATCTATACATAGGCACACAAGGTAGGAAGCTTTTTTCTTAATATATATATATATATAAATAACGGATATTTTTCCAAGTTAAGTGTACAGTTTGGTATAAGTGCACCACCACCGCACTACTACTACTACTACATACTACACTCTACTTACATACACACACACACACAATGCCTTTTAACTTATTATGTGCACATGGGCATGACTTTTTTTTTCTGGGCGCGGTGGGCATTAAAGGAAAGTTGTTCATTCTTTCACTTCCTTTTCCTCTCAAGTGGGTTCTGCTCAAAAGCCCACACGACAACACTTGGCAGTCAAGGCTTTCAACTTTCTACTTATATGCCACTACTACCAACTCCTTGTGTGTGTGTGTGTAGAAGTTCCTCGGTTCGTTTTGTTCAAAGAAGGAAGAAAAAAAACAGTCCATATACACGAGTATATAGGTATATAGGTGGATAGATATAAAAGAAAGTGATGTACACTTTTTAGAACACCCGAACGACTACTATCAGCATGTTCCCATCGTCCATTTTCTCTTTCTCTCTTTTTAACGTATAATAATAATAATAACAATAATACCTGACTTTCCCAACAAAAAGACCAGGTCCAGACCAAACAACCAGATTTCTGGACATGTTAAAGAAAAGAAGGAGGAGAAAAAAAGGATTCTCCACAGTGGAGGAACGTGTGTATACGTGAAGTAGACACATGGACCGTTTTCTTTTTGATAAAAAAGAGCATTTATCATTACACAATATAAAATACACATTTCACGACGACAACGGCGACGACTACAACGAGTAAGAAAGAGGTGGATGACGGGGATGATGATGATGATCAAGATGAGGAGGATGATAAGGTGTATACTATATACACAAATGGGATGTGTGGGGAACGTGAACAGTTTTGCAACTCAGAGTTGTACCAGAGATTGTCCAAGAAGAAAAGAAAGAAAATGCAAACCATTCAAAAAATAAATATCGCTACCAGATTGAACTTTGACTTGGGCACTGTTTTTTTTCTTTTTCTTCTTCTTCTTCGTGTGGACACAACGAGCATGATACAAGAGATGATATTAATATGTACACACAAAGTGGAACTATGTGTGTCATGACGTAGTAATTTTTATATTTTTTGGCAGACAAGCAATGTGTAAGGTACAACAATGTTGTTGTAGCAAGCAGCAGCAGCAGCAGATGAGAGAAAAAATAACAATAACAATCGTAATAAATCAAACATAAGAATTTTTTTTGTTTACGCAGCTTGCAAGATTGGAGTGAAACCATATTTGTTAGTGGTTCAAAAGTCCATTCTATTTTTTTTCGTCTTCTTCTTCTTTTCTTTTCCGACATGGCAACGCAACAAAACTACCACTCTCCAACAATAACAATTGTCCTACTCCCTCACAACAGCACACATACATAATAATAATAATATTTTTGTCTTGTTCTCTCTGCCTTCTTGGAATTCGCAAACATAACGATAGAGAGAGAAAAAAAGATGACACAATAACGCTTGGTCTTCTTGGCTCTCTCTTTCTCTCTCTATGTTTCCATCTTGTATAAAAATTGTAAGGTCAGCAAGTTTATATCTATCCATCTATTGGCGAGCGACAACAGGCAGGCAGGCGGACACGGGCAAACACTCATAGAAAAAGTCACAATTGACTTTTCCAATTGATAAAAATATATAGTAATAATAATATCCACCGAGATTTCTCTGTGTACACATACATACATTGCTACGTACACACATCCAACACGCTAACATGACAGTCTTCTCTTTTTTTTATCTTTTTCCACTTATTTCTCTCCTTTTGCAAAATATATGTATAAATAAGTGTATCTAGACAGTGTAATGGTGTACATCTTCTTAAATTGCTACATCATACAGTACAAGCACGCAGGAGACACACACACATTATTATTATTATTATTCTTCTTATGAATGTACAGACATTATTATCATTTGATCGTTGAAGCTATAGAGCTTGCAGCAGAAAGAAAGCACACATCTTTTTTTTCTCTCTCTCTCTCTTTAGCTCTCGCTGTGTTTTCAGTCGCTGGACTCTTGACTTGACAACCTCAAGTCATATGTCAGTAGCATCCCATCCGATTGCCATGTATAAATCGTGATGCTATCTTGTATGCTGCTGCTGCTGCTGCTGCTGCTGTAAAAAATGGCCAAAGGAAAAAAAAGTCATACTGAGAGAGAGAGAGAGGCAATGACTTTTAGTGAGTCAGTGAGTTCTTGTGACGGACATGCATTCTTTCTTTTACTACATATAACTAACTATTATTTTTTGTCTTGCTATTGCTCTCTCTCTCTCTCTCTCTCTTTACTGCTGCTGCTGTATGTAGAATGTAGACACGGGCTCGTCGATCTGGCTGGTTGATTTTGGCTGTGCGACGAGAGAGGAGAGACAGAGGGAGGGAGGGGGAGGGAGAGAGGGGAAAAAAGTGAAGCTTCACTGCTGCATTCACTGGCAATGGCAACATAGATTTCTCCGCACTGTTGAACACGCAGTGTGGTGGCAGGAGGCGGAAGCCGAAGGAAAGTCATGACACACATCTGCTTGATATTATGTGACTGTGTCATCTATTCCCAGAATTGTCCTTTCTGACTCTCAGCAAGCCATGCATGCATGCATGTACATGCATTTTACCTACATGCTTACATACATAAATACATACGTACATGAGCACAGACAGACACACGGAGAGACAGACGACATCACATGGCACACTGTAATAAATATTTTTCCAGATAACATAAATACTCTGGAAGAAGCATAGCATATTTTTTTGCGTGAACTTGGCTAAATACGTTTGTCACACTGAATATATTTAAATAGGATGTGATATCCTTGTTTTTTCCTCTCTCTCTCTCTTTTCTTCTCCATCTACTTGTACATTGAAGTACATACTTCTCCTCCCGGCAAGCTTTCCAGCCTTTCCTTTTCTTTTTTTCTTTTTTTTTTTTTTTATGCGACCACGTCAAATCACATTAGCACAATATTTTCTAGCGATAGAGAAAAAAACCCCAGCAATTTCATACGAGTATGGTTAGTTGGAAGAGCAGCAGTGTAGCAGCACTACCACTAGTGCTATATAAGACACACCAATGGTAAATAATTTTGAAGCATTTTTTTCTATCCGATTTTCCGTCTTATATCCAACCAGGTCAATTTACACACTTTTACTTCTCTATCTTGTCAATCCAAGTGAAAGAGTTATCGAGGCGTTCTGCGTTGAGAATTGGATGAAAGAAAAGAAAAAGAAAAAAACAAAAAGTGGTGCTATATGCGTACCACCACCACCACCACATAACCAACACTACACAATACTCCTACTCGCATGGGTAGTTTCATACTGTCATTTCTTTTTAGTTGGAGCCAAAAAAAAGTATGCAATAATACATATTTTTTTTACTTGTTTCTTATAGCATTTTCCATAAAAATGCTTGCTGTTCCACCACCACCGTTACCACATTGCTAGCTAAACAGAGAGAGAGAGAGAGAGAGAAAGAGAAATACATATATAATATATACTTATGGTGGTGGATGGAAAGTAAAAGTTGTTATTGTATGTCTGTAAATATTGTCTAACCATTTATAAGTATAGGAGAAATAATGCTGTTTCAATTGGTGCAAAAAGAAAGTCAGCAGTGTGGAGAATTATTGGTCTAACAAAAAAAAGATATCTTTTATATTTTCTTCTTCTTTTCCTCTTTTTCTTCTACTTCCTCTCCTCCGTTTTTTATATTGAGTTACTATTACATTGTGATACAAAAAGTTAAAAAGTCACTTCACCCGAAGAAACACTTCACCTTACTTTGTGTGTGTGTAATGCTGCTCCTGCTGCTGCTGCACACACAAAAAACCCAAACCTATACAGAAATCAGTAAAGCAAGCAAAAAAGGGGCTTTTGCCAGCACTTTGTATAAAAAAAAGGACCACGACCATCATCATGATCGTCATGACCATATCATCATCATCATCATCATCATCATTGGTATCGAAATAGTCAGATGAAAAAGAACAAGAAGAAGAACTTCTTTCGGGTAATATATATGTCTAGTCTATGGCTTCTCTCTTTTTTCTTCTTCTTCTTCTCTTTCAGGCGGAGATATCTCCCTGGAAAACTTTGGCAATATTGTTTGTCCCCTTTTGCCATCATAATATATACATACATACATACATTCATACACTTACATGTGTGGTAGTACCCATTTATAAAAAAAAGTGCATGAAATTTTTTTTTCTTTCTTTTTTTTTCTTTATGCATGCATCCACATTACGAGTACATTACATTCCATATTTATTTAGATAGCTTTGGAGAAAAAAAGGCTCACACAAATGAATTGCAAGAATGGCTGGGCGAGCAAAGCCAGTGACGGAAAATAAGTAGATTTTTTTTTCTACAGTAGTAGTAACATTTATTTCTTGGAGGAGGATGATGATGATGAAGGAAAAAAAATGAGGATAAAATTTTTGCAGCGGCACCCTTACATCCTGTCCCTTTTTTTCGGTTTCGGTATGTTGGTAACAGAAGAAGAAGAAGAATAAAGCAAAGTGCAAAGTTAAAAGAGGAAAGTAAGTAGAAGAAGAAGAAGAAAAAAAGGAGCAAAAAGTTAAAATGATAAAAATCTTTGACGATGATAAGGTTATTCAAACAAGACACATAAAAACGACAAGTGAATCTTATTTTTTTTCTCTGCTTGTTCCTTTTTATGTTGGACTTGTGAAAGGGTACAGTATAATTTCAGAGGGGATGACATATCGAAGAAAAAAATGTGCACATTACATTATCATTATTATTACTACTATAGAGGAAAAAAGTAATAGCAAAAAAAAGTTTGTTAGTGGTGATGGTGGTGGTTGGTTGCAGTAGTGGTCTCTGGTCTCGTTTGACTTTTTTTCTCTCTCTCTCAAAAGAAATGACATAATAAGTTATCATTATGGTTGATGATAATACTGCTATATATGTAATGCACAATGCATAATGAACTTTTTTGTCTTTTTTATTCTTTCTCTTTTCTGCATTTTTTTTCTGGTAATAAGTTTGTCTTTTAATTAGAACAAGTATGTAAATATAGAGTAGAGTAGGAATAGAGAGCAATAGAGAGAGAGAGAGAGAGAAAGTCAGTGACAGTAATTGTGGTTGGAGTTGGAAGCAGCAAACTATATAATATAGTGCACTAATAACAGTAAAGAATGAATCAAGGACAAAATAGCAACGGGGTATATAGTCGTCGTCGTTGTCGTCGTCGTCATTGTCGTCAGCATTGCTGTGTACATGTTAATTAACAGAATGAGTGATGCACAAGACAGGAGAGGAATGAAAGGGCAGTAAATGGCTTGAGCACATTTTCTCGGGCATAAATTGGAAATAAGCGGAGGATAGGAGAAGGAGGATTAATATTATTTTTTATTTTTCTGGGGAGAAGACAAAGGGAAAAGTGGAAAAGTAATAGTGAAAGGACAACGACGTTGCCACTACTTCTACTACTACTGCTGCTAAAAAAATGAAAAGTGTACTAATAATAAAGTCATCGTAGTAATAGTAAGTAAGTTGTTTACACACTATAAATTTCACTGGTACATACTTTTTATACTGCTGGTAGTTACACAGTAGACGTATAAAGCAAATAAGTGTGTGTGTGTGTACGTGGGAGTAGCTAATAATATAAGCCATTTTGTGAGAGAGTATGGAAGCATCTTGAAGTGACAAGTTGGAAAGAGGCTTGTTGTACTGTGACGACGACGACGACGACAGCAGCAGCAGCAGCAGCAAGGAGAAAACTAGTAAGCGAAACGCCAAAGCCAAAGCACAAGTTTGTTTAAGAAGCAGCAGCAGCAGCAAGCAAGCAACGCACAACAATGTTGTTATAATATTGCTGCTGTTGTGCGTAAAGTAGTTTTCTGCGAAAATCCACACACACACACACAAGAGCTGTGGAAGAAGAAAGAGATGACAAAGTGACGTGGTGAACTGTATAATTCCTTTGTTTCCCACGCACACTGGCAAGTATCATCAATCAACAGGAAAGACAATAGAGTGAGTGTGTTCCCTACACTGACAATGAGCTGGTTATTTTCTTCTTCGTCGTGCATCTTGAGAAGAAGAGCAAGCAGCAGCCTTTTACTATTATTGCATGTGGCCCACACTACTGCATTTTTGAGCAGCCTCAGCAGAAGAAAATAGCAGAGCATCAGTTTTCTTTCTTCTTCCTTCCTTCCCTCTCTTTTCGTCTCCCTTTCTCTGTTCTCTGTAGAGAGTTTTTTGAGTAACACTTGAAAGCATAAATAACTTGACGCAACTTTGTTCGGTATTCCAATTCACCAGCTTTGCTGGTGTTTTTTTTCATTATTATTTTTGTGCAAATTTTCTCATGCGAGTCATCATCATCATCATCATCTTCTTCATGAATAAAAACGTGTGTACTTGACAGTGCACGACGACCCAGCTAAGCATTCTGCTGACTGCTGTGTGTGACACCAAATACTCGTCATTTATTTAGCACCACTCATTACTATCCAATGACCGGCCCATTTGCCTGCCATCAAAATAAAATGCACATTGTATACATTTGTGTGGAGCACGCACACTCCCAATAATAAATTGTTCACTCTCTTGTTCTCTTCTTCTTCTTCTTATTCTCACTTCACACACATCTGATAACACATAATAACACGCAGCTATTGATTTGAACTTTTTGGCGAAAAATAATGTAAGTCAAGTGAAAATACACATTGCATAATGTAGGCAATAATGGGAAAGGCCGATGATGGTGATGACGGTAACGACAACAAAAAGTGAAAAAAATTAGCCTAAATAGTAAAGCCACCACCACATCACAGGCGCTAGCTAACATACTAAAACAAAGTACACATCCAGCTTGTTAGGTGATTGTCGCATGGTGTGAAAGTAAAGTAACTAGACATTATTATTATTATTACACGAAAAGTGGAAATCAATTCAGCTAAATATTTGCTTACCTTCATTGGCACACACACACACAGGCAAATTACCACACACACCCATCATACCACCACGCACCAAAAATATTCCAATATTAAATAATAATAATAATAATGCGAGAGAAAGCAATATGCTTTTACTACCATATACACCACACACTACATATTATAAAAGCCACAAGTAACTTTCTTATCCCGGTTCTCATCATCAGAGACTATTTGACGACATGATTGGAACTCGGTGAAAAACTTTTTTTTTCTCTCTCTCTCTTTCTCTCGTTTCCACTTTCTCTTCTCGCATACACAAACTCTGTATAGCCTTTTCATATTTTAGCGACAACTACTTCTTTGTCTGTGTCAATTGAGCAAGCACCACTGCTGCTGTAGTTAGACTTGTGTACTACCTACATACGTATGTACATTTATTTTTTTTCGCACTACTTATTGCATAATATTTATCCATCAGCTAGTCTGACGACGACGACGACGATGATGATAGAGTATTTTGTATGTGTATATGTGAGTGAGTTTGTGGTGAATGTATGCTTAAGTTGATGTGTTGTTGCTGCTGAAAGTATTTAGTGATTGAAAAAACCCCAGGGAGCTTTCTCCATAGACTTTCGGTCTAAAGCCCTTTCCTCTCTGGCGTATGCATGCAACCAAAAATTTTCTATTTAGTGAAATGATGATGATGATGGCTTGTGTGGCATCTATAAAAAATTGAGAGAGAGAGAGAAAGCAAAGCAATGAGATTGAGCTGACAGTGGTTTGCTTGTTGTTGTTGTTGTTATTGTTGCTGCTGCTGTTGCTGTTATTTTACCAAAAATGTTTTACACGTGCGTGTGTGTGTGTGTCTAAGTAGTAAATAGTGTAGTTACACTAACTCACTCACTGGCAGCATCACTAATACGAAAACCACCTATACACACAATGCTTATCTATTTATAGACTGTAGCAATAATGATTGTTGTTGTATACACGGCATATCATGAATGATTACTACTATACAAATATATAACACGTGCGGGCAGACATTCTTCAAAAAAAAAATTTATTTTTTCTCTGCTGCTACTCCTACTGCTGCTGCTGGTGTTGCCTTTGCCACATGATGGAACATGAGAATCATCGATCCCTGTTAAATGTTATGAATTTGTTCCGCATGGTTTCCCAAAGAAAAGAGGAGAAGAGAGAATACGTGCGTTTTTCGTGGAAATGGCGCCTGCTGCTTCTTATGCCTATTTTACTGCTACCGCTGCTGCTGCTGCTGCTATTTATACTGTCTTGCTTTTTCGAGCCAGAGTGAAAAGTGGAGGTATAATACATACGCTTCTTCTACATAACATTATGTTATATTATTATCCATTCACAACAACAGCAGCAGCAGCAGCAGCCACTTCTACTACTACCACCAGTACTACTAATACTACTGCAGCAGCAAATGACACTCTTATACTATCACTGTCATCATCATCATCATTGCAAAAAAATACATAATATTATGCTCCACGCCGCCTGTCACTATTATTTTCATTTTCTTCTCGAAACACGGCCGCGACATTGGGTTGGGATGGCGGTGGACGCCAAAAAATAATATTTTTTCTCCTCTCTCTCTCTCTCTCCAGCGACAAGAAATACGCTTTATACAAGCAATGTTTTGATTTACACTCTAGTAAAAAACATTTATATATAAATATATTATATCTCTACCTATTTATTACAAGCAACCGCAACCACCACTACTACTACTACTACATCATGTAATACATAATATGCAGTGTGAATTTATGGTTAGAAGGCTATACAATGCTTTCTTTTTCATACAAATTTTGTCAAGCTTTTCTCTCCACTTTTTGTCTGTTGCGCTGAACAAGAAATTTGCCGGTTATTGTGTTCTATTGCATTACCATTTTGTCCTGCTCGTCCTCATCGTCCTCCTCATCGTGGTTGTCATCATCACCACACAGCCTATTTTGCTCTCACTCGACTTGTCAAGTCAAAAGAGCATTATTTTTTACAGAGGTTTTTTTCACAGCTAAAATTACACGTGAACATAAAGAGAGAGGTTGTTGTTGTCGGCGGTGGAAGCTACATGTTCTCTCATGCTGATGTACATGCACGTGTTGGCAAGTACAGCGGCAGCATTGATGATGACAACGACGACCATGATGATGGCAATGATTAGAGATCAGAGAGAAAGAGAAAGAGAAAAAAAACTTTGTCAAAGTGAAATGGTGTTTGGGGTGGTGGTGATGGTCTTGTTGTTGGGCGTGTATGTTTGCCTGAAGAAAATGACAAAGCAGCAACATTGAGCAGCTTTATGCCATCACACTTGCACCACCACCACTTTACTAGTGACAACATAAAACAAACTTTCAAATCAATCACAACAACA